>CAUYLG010051696.1:0-17981 GCA_963573385.1 Cacajao melanocephalus | reverse complement strand
ACACATGGCAATGTGGTTTGCTGTCTCCATCTCCCCGTCACCTACATCTGGCATTTCTCCCCATGTTATCCCTCCCCGACTTCCCCATCCCCCTGCTGTCCCTCCCTTGGCCGCCCCCACAACAGACCCCAGTGTGTGATGATCCCCTCCCTGTGTCCATGTGTTCTCATTGTTCAACACCCTCTTATGAGTGAGAACATGTGGTGTCTGATTTTCTGTTCTTGTGTCAGTTTGCAGAGAATGATGGTTTCCAGATTCATCCACGTCCCTACAAAGGACACGAACTCATCATTTTTTATGGCTGCATAGTATTTCAAGGTGTATATGTGCCACATTTTCCTTGTCCAGTCCATCATCGATGGGCATTTGGGTTGGTTCCAGGTCTTTGCTATTGTAAACAGTGCTGCTATGAACGTACATGTGCATGAGTCTTTATAATAGAATGATGTATAATCCTTTGGGTATATACCCAGTAATGAGATTGCTGGGTCAAATGGAATTTCTATTTCTAGGTCTTGAGGAAGTGCCACACTGTCTTCCACAATGGTTGAACTAGTTTACACTCCCATCAACAGTGTAAAAGTGTTTCTATTTCTCCACATCCTCTCCAGCATCTGCTGTCTCCAGATTTTTTAATGATTGACATTCTAACTGGCCTGAGGTGGTATCTCAATGTGGTTTTGATTTGCATTTCTCCAATAATCTGTGATGATGAGCATTTTTTCATATGTTTGTTGTCCTCATATATATTTCTTTTGAAAAGTGTCTGTTCATATCCTTCTCCCACTTTTGGATGGGTTTTTTTTTTTTTCTTGTAAATCTGTTTTAGTTCTTTGTAGATTCTGGATATTAGCCCTTTGTCAGATGGGTAGATTGCAAAAATTTCTCCCATTCTGTTGGTTGCTGGTTCACGCTAATGATTGTTTCTTTTGCTGTACAGTAGCTCTCATTCTCTGTTTTAGACACCCAAAAGATAATAATAATGTTTATAATTCAGTAGCAATGAAAAAAAGTTCTTCATATTTACATTTTGCTTAATATACCCAAATTTGTAACTCTAAAATTCAAACTTTGTATTATCTATGTAATTTGTATTATTATTACTAGCATTCTAACTTTAAATGTGTTATTTTTGATAACATTTTTAAATGATAATTTATTAAACCAGAACATATATCTAAGTAAAAAATATTTTTATAGTAAAATCAGAATGCTAGTAATAATAATACAAATTACGTAGATAATACAAGGTTTGAATTTTAGAGTTACAAATGTGGGTATATTAACCAAAATGTAAATGTGAGGAACTTTTTTCATTGCTATTGAATTATAAACATTATTATTATTCTTTGGGTGTCTAAAACAGAGAATGAGGTATCAAATTGGGATAATTATTTTATTGTTTGGCCAACCTAGGTTTTTATTTTTAGAACAGATTGGTCAATTTTCTTCTATAACTTAAACTAAAGAATAGCCAAAATTTTTAAATTTTTTTGCATAAAACATTTGTTTAGTGTAATTATGTTTTTTAGTAACCTGGTTTTATATGTGAAAACAATAACCTTAAATGTGATTTGCAAAGCATAAAGAAACAAACATTTTTTTCCAGGCAAGATATCTGGAAGTTCAAAGTACTTTAGATTATTTAGCAAATTGGCTTATTCAAGGAGAGATCTTCATCGTTTTTCAAATTTTAAATTCTTAATAAGCTTTTTCCTCTTGTTAGTGGCTCTAAGCTATACCTGCTTGTAAAGAACATCACCTAAAACTTTAGTCTCATCTGGCTAAATTTAAAAAGTTGTGATTTTTAAATATATATAACCAAACTGCAAAATATTTGTTTGTGTGCTTATGGAAACAGAATTGATTTATTGACCATATAAATATGGACATTTCAGTTTCAGTAAATTAACTAGAAGCTGTCAACATTGAGTATAGCATGTGAAAAGCTTTTGTTGTAAAGCATATAGAAGAAAGAGTATCTATTTAAACCAAAATATTTAGCCATTAGCCTGAAACAGATTCATTGCCATAATTTTTTATTCTGATACCATTTAAAAATGTGAAATAATAGCTGTCATAAATATAAATCATCTTATATTTGTTTTCTGGGATTTTTAAGGACAAAGAAGTAGCCCTTTTAAAAAAAAAAACACAAACTATTTCTAAAAATGTTTAGGCAAGTAAGTCTTTGATAATAGTCATCCAATAAATTGGGTTAATTAACCAGTTTTTTAAATTGACCTTAATAATCTTCAAGTTTATTTGTCAAAATAAAGCGGGATTTAATTACAAGAAAAAAAAGTCCACAGACTGTGTTCTGTAATATTTATGAACTAATAATATTATCAGCTTTTCTGAGTCTAATTTTCTTAGTCTAATTGTTGACTGTACACCCATTGTTTCTTCTGTACCATTTACATATATAAATGCATACACATTATAGGGGAAGAAGAAAAAATCTTAAATCTTTATTTCAACTTTTTAGTATTACTGGTGTGAAAAGGGCACTGAAGAAAAGAATGAAACTATGCATTTACTAAAAATGGGGATTGGGAATTAAAAAATTTTTTCTTCTTTAAGAATTAATCAGATAATGTACACTCTTCAAATTTAGCATTAAGACCATCATGAATACATAGACATATTCAGTTTTTATTTGCATGAATGCTATATGTGTAGCATTCTAATGCTTAATCATTCTGCTTTTCAGAAGTGATCTATCTTAAAACTTGTGGTCTCCATTGAATTTCTCTTGTCTATATTCTCTGTTTCTCTCTTCCTCCATCCTCTTTCTTCTTCTTTCAGGGAGGGGGATTGGATGACAATGTTAGATAAAATGAATAAAGTACAGAATATAGAGGGAAAAAGTGAAAATGTGAAGGGAAAATAGGAGAGGCAATTGCCTTAGGATATTGAAAAATAAGGCAAGTGTGCAGTGCAACATGTACTATATGCTTCTGTTTCATTTCCTCTGTTATTTTTTCCTTTTTTTAAGGTCACTTGATTATATGTAGGTATGAAGTATAGGAAGACTCAGATTGTTTCAAAGTACACACTTAATTTAGAAATGTATCAATAAGTAGAGAATTTAGCATTTGGAAGATTAAAAGAAAGTCCAACTTGAAGAAGAACATGACAGTGCTAATTAATACATGATCATCTTATCGATTAGATCCAGCTGATTTGTCTACTTTGCTCCTTGTAGATGTCTCAGTTATGAATATAGTGTAATCTGTTTCAACTGTTGTGTTTGATGTATTAATGGTGCGGGTATTTAGTTCAAGGTTTTCCACTATGTGAATACTCTACAGCCTGTAAAGGCATTGTTGTTCTAAAAATATCTTTGTAATTTTGTTGTTTGGAACTTACTAGTCCTTGTTTCTCCAAGAGTTAACAGTGTTAATAATGGTAGCTAAGATCTCAGTATAATTACACAAAGGCACATTTAGCCTAACTCTGTAGACTGGTTTGTCCCTCAGCACATATGAGAAACATTCCCTGAGAAAGAAATATGTTCTTAACTTCACAATTGCCCCCAGCAGAGGTGAGGCAGTTTTATTCCACTGTGTTCTGTAAGATGTGCCCTTTCTCTCTTTTCCTCTTCTTACTTTCATCTGTATGCCTCCTCTTCCTCCCCAGATCACAGTTATGGAACATCAGCCAGCACTGGCCAGCACTGACCAGCATGTGAAAAGAACCTTCTCACTCATACAGAGTGATGTCATTTTATATCTGCCTGATTTCATTAGACAGAGTGTCTGTCCTAAGTACCAAGATGGAAAGGCACTAAGATTGCTTCATTCTACAAATTACAGATTTCATTTCATGATGGGGATTCTAATTTTTCCTTGGGGTTTCTCAGGCAGCTAGTTGTGTGTGTTACATCAAATAAGAAAGTAGATTGTGCCTGGCTATACAGAAAGACATTTTATTACATGTTGATAACAAAACTCAACATTCTGCTAAACTCCGGAGGAATACATTATATACTAAGTCTATTCATAGCTTTTTATATGAATGAAGGATTGGTTGTAAATAACTGTTCTTAGATTTTTTAAGTCAACATTCTAGAACTACAAATATTTTCATCCTTTCCTGATGTATTTCATAATACTTGTAGATGAATGATACTCTGCTTCACATCTCTGAGTTTCACTCAATTGTTTCCTCAATTTAGGTTTGGATATAATCTGTGTGCATTTAATATCACATCTCTAGAGCTGGTCAAGGTTTCCCCTTAAACTTAAAGGAAATAGTTGAAAGGAAAAAGGCAGAATAAAATATCTTAGAAAGACTTAGACTTGGTCTGGCTATGTTTAGATTTCTTCCAAATTTTGGCTCAGTTTAAAGCTTTATTGGCAGTCTCATTCAGAACTGTGGCTTTATCCTCTTTTTTTCATTTGGCTAATATGATTTGTTAAAACATTCTCTGTTTATTTCTTCTTGCTTAACATTTTTCCACACAGCAGGCATAATGAATTTTTGTTTATGATGGGCCGTGCTGCCTGAATTATGGTATGGAATCTGGGTTTGGTTTCTTTGGAAATATATTTTATTGCACTTTCAGGGGATTTATGTAGCTTCTGATGTTCAATCTTAGACATAGGTTTCTCTGAAGTTGGTTGCTTTAGGATAAGTTATTTCTAAGGAAAACTAGGTAACATCTGGTAATAAAAAATCACAATTTATTATAAATAGATTTACCAGATTTCTTGGTATAAGCACTTTCATATTCTTTACCAAATTATCTTTGTATCTGAATTATGCACAATGAAAAATGATATGCATTTTTTTAACTGAAGATCTTCAAAGCTCTTTCAAGTGCCATCTGCACTGGAGTTTGTTGATGCTGATTGGCCACAGACAACACATATTAAAATATACTATTCCCCAGAAGAGCTAAGGAGATGATGTTTCTTTGTACAAGGAATACTGATATGGGCTACCTTTTGAAATGAAAGTACCTGTTTGTAGCTAAATAAATACTTCTACCCTGAGGTGCCTTGTTGTCAATTCAAATTGCATAAAATAAACTTCTAAAGAAACCAAATGACAATTTCTAGGTTAATTTGAAAAGTTACCACCATATCGTATAAACTGACTTGACTTAGAGCATTCTGAGAGAAGAATATTCATGAAATTAAGCCACGTATTCATTTATTTTTGAAATGCATGCTGTATTTTAATGATCACATTTTGGAATGTACTTTATACATCAAGTATTGTAGCACTTTTCTCAAGATTAAAAAAAGGAGACAAAACCCCTAAAAGCCCTTGTGTTAAATTCTTTTTAGTTCATTAACTTGTGAGATGACCATCCAAATACCAGATTTCCCATAAATTAAAGAGCACAGAATTTGAAGCTAGGCTGATCCTATTTGGAATCCTAGTTCTAGCTCTAAGTTACTTAATCTATGTTTAGTCTCAATTTCCTTATCTATAAAATAACTGAATGCAAAACTTGAAAGTTTGTTATGCTGTTATGCAGAGTAAATGACATAGTAAATGCAAAATGCCTTATATTACCTCTGGCAGATGTTATATGTTCAACAAATGATAGCTGGTATTACTTGTATTGTCATGCATTCAATGGTAATGGATATTTCCAGAGAGACATTTTGAACTCAAAAATGGTCATCCGTGATGTTTTTGAAAACATGCTTTATATTTAATGACTGCCACTCAACATATGGATCAGCAACAGAGAAATGACATTTTTAAATAGAAGTGGATCCTTTGATAAATTTTGGAATCAACTACTCAGGATCAAAGAACTTGAGAAGAAATTCCGTGGGAAAACGAAAAGTGATCAAAGCTGGGAAAAATAAGCTCCAGGGTAAACAGAATAAAAGTAATATTACTAGATATTTTTTGTATCCTTATGTCTAGAGTTTCTGCATAGTTCCCATGTTTTAGTCATTAAGAACACAGGTTTCTGAGGTCAGCATACCTGGATATGACCCACTTACTAATTTTGTAATCTGAGATGTTACTTTCCTCTTTGTTTCCATTCCCTCATCTAAGATTATAAAACTAACTTAATGATAATACACCATAGAGTAAATTGTTATGCTTTTGTACTATGTTAATACATATGAAGTGTTTAAAATAGTACCTACATATAATAGGTAGTCAATAAATTTAGCTAATACAATTATTTAGACGGAACAAAGATTTAGATTCTCATCTTACTTATAAGTACAGAAATCAAAATAGGACTGTAAGAAATTTTCCTCATATAAATTACATTTCTGTATCTTATATAAATCTGTTTCATCTTTGCATTTCACATAGAATCCAAACCAGAGATTAATATAGATCTACAGTATTTTATTTCTTTTAATTTACTTATTACATTTTTAATAATAAAAGCAAATAAAGATCAAAATAGTAATGTCCTTATGACCAAGGAGATTCCACTCTACCTTTAAAAAAACACTTATTACCTGCTGTTGCCTGCGACCTTGTCTGCTATAAGTTTGATAAGTACTGGCTCAAAATATCTTTAACATAATTCCCAAATCCAGAAACCTAGGCATTGAGTTTTATTTTTCGTAATCTACCTGATAGAAAAAAAACCACTATGATTTTAAAAAAAATTTGATCACAAAACATGCTCTGAAATAACATAATTATAGTCTTTTTTGATAACAGTATAAACGCTTACATGTGTATGTTAGAATGACCTAGGTTATGCTATAGTAACAACCCTCAAATCTAGTGGCTTAGAACAATGTGTCCACTATGGTTCGACGTAGTCACTCAAGAAGCTAGGTTGATAGATCTCCTGTCACAAATGTTGCTGGCTGTCATGTCAGAGGGGTAGAGAAAGCTCTGGATGATTTTTCATCAATAATTGATACTTGATCTTAGAAATGACACCATGACTTCCAGTGGTGTCACGTAACCTTCTAGTTACATGGCTCCTCCCCAACACAAGAAGTATAACCCTACTGTGTGTCTAGTAGGGAAGGGAACTGTAAATTTTTGGTAAAAATAGTGCTAATGATTACTACATTATATTTCACTGCAGAAATATTACTATGGTGATTTTATATTTCAGACCTGAAACCTGCTGTCACCTTCTATATTACATAGCATAGATTCCATATCATTTTTATAAAATCTGAAATAAATTTTTATTTCAATAAGACAACGTTTTCAGATATGGAATTAAGAATTAATTCTATGTTGAGCTCTAAGGATCAAGGAGAAATTTGACATGGTCTCTAATTCGTAGACCTCAGTGTCCAATGATGCTGTAAGGCATATAGTCAAAAACTTTCAAAGGAAATGCATAATATATTACATTAGAAGTCTGATGAGAGTGTGATTGCAGTACAGAGGAGAAAATGAAGAGATAGGCCTCATCTAAATAGAATGACTTCATAGATATTGCATTTAAGCTAGGATTTGATGCATGGTAAGTACTGAGGTTATGATAAGCATTTCTGATAGATTTTAATTAACTTTTTAAATTGGCAGCCTCTATGTTTTGTTTATACAATTGTACATATTTTTATTGTATATGCAATGTTTGGGGTGCCATAAATATGATGGTGGTTCCATGATAAAGATAAGATTGGGAAAAAAAATATGCCCCATCATGAAGGATTTGGGGATGCTGAAGAAAAGGAGTTTTAATGTTATTCTGAGGTCAGTAAAGGTAATCAACTAAGTTTTTGAAGAAGGAACATGAACTGTTCTGTGCTTTGGAAAGGTCTTCTTGTGCCAGAGGATCAATGTAGGAATGTCAAACTCATTGGAAAAAGTGATATATGAAAAGAGAAGTAAATTATTCTGTTTTTCTATTTCCGTCCTTTTTAGTAATGTCTTTTCAATACAGTGTGTATATTCAATATTAAACCTAGCTCAGAACTCAAACCTTAAACATTGTTGTACTTGCTTGAACAGAAAGTTATGCAGAGGTATTCCTCATGTTTATGTTTAGGTTGGTTGACTACAAATTTTCCTTATGCATGTTGCATTTCTGGAGTCCTATTGAGTGTCAAATGCATTTTGCCACTGTCATTCTTCCATATTTCAGTTCTTGAAATATGTGAATAACATATGATGGATAAATTTTGTGCAGTAAGTGGTGTATACACCTCCTTAAAAACCACAGCTGCACTTCCATCAATACTTGAAGTGAAATTGCAGGAAAGTCTCTGAAATGAGGAAAACATAAAAAATGGAACAGTTTACATTTATAGAAAAAACACTTCATTTAAAAAATATATGAAATACGTAAGAAATATTGAAGTCAGAATTTGTATTATATTTTGCACATTTTATATAGTTACAGCATTTATAAAATGTATGGTTCAATAAGATGATATGTTACTAACATATTGAGACTATTTTAAAGTATATACAAACATATTTTTTAATAAAACATAAACTACAAAACACCTTTCTATACATTCAGGTCAGTTGCTAAGCATAAAATCATTGAAGTGGTAAAAGTGAAAATTATGTTGCACCTTCATTACACAGACATCGGTCGAACAGTTTATTTCAGTTAACCAATGAAATAAAACTAACCAGTATAAAAATTCTATGGTACAACTTTTTTATTGTAGAAAACATTACAGAAGACTTTATTTTAATGAAAAAGTGACTTTTTGGAGAAAGTGATCGTTTACTATCTATGAAATAGAATTTCCTTCCTACTTGTCTCATTCTATGAGACATTTCAGGCCAACATGAAATGGAATAGTGAGATGACTAGAATTCGTATTGAAATACATAGGAATCAAATGCCTTATTTTGATACTTATTAGCTATAGACTTGAGTGAGTTGGTTAAACTGCCAAGTCTATGTTTATGCATGTGTAAATGGAGAATTATGACAGCTAGTATAAGGAATTGTGTATATGAATGGAATGGTGCAAAGTCAATGCAATGAATAGGAGCCACTGATAGATGAAGAGAACTGTAATGCCATCATCATTCCACTGTTAATGGCCTGCCACCTTCTCTCACAGAGATCCCATCTTCTTGATATTTATTATCCTTTAAATAGAACAAAATCTTACTTTCACAAAAACTTAGAATAAAAACATTAAAACAAGGAGCATTACATTGTGTTTATTTTAATAAAAATCAGCTGATATATCAATAGAACAAGTTGGACTACAAAGACAAAGCTGGGATATCAGTTGGAATCAAAATTCCATGGAGATGGTATAGTACAAAAAAATACCAGTCTGAACTAGTTATCTAGGCTTCACATCAGATTGGTCTCATAACTTCACTAGTGCTTTGAAATATTTGTCCTTAAATGTGATATTCTCTCTTATTCTTCCAATAACTCTGCCAGCCTCACACCTTTCACTGTCCCATTAAGCAGTTTACATCCATTAAAATTTATAGAGACTTTTGTCCTGTATTTGAACCTGCTGATCACTTCTTTTTTTTGTGCTTCTGTTTATAACCTTGGGTTCTATGATGCCATATTCTCCTGGTTCTACTGACACTTCTCTGATCATCTATTCTTGATTCCTATCCTAAGCATTGTTTATTTGGTTATCCTTTAAATTTTTGTAATTCCAAGGATGCTATACCTTATACTTTTCTTATAATTTCTGGGTTGCTGTATCTAAGTTTTATGATTTTAACCACTATCTACATGTTCATTCCTGGAAATATTTGTGCCTGTATTAGTTTCCTATTGCTGTTATATCAGCTACAAATTCAGTAGCCTGAATAACACAAATTTATTATCCTACAGTTCCAAGATATCTAAGAATTCCAAAATCAGTTTTATCAGGCTACAGTCAAAGTGCTGGCAAGGCTGCTTCCTTCTGTAGTTTAGAACGGAAAATTAATTTCCTTGCCTTTCCCGACTTTTACTTCCTAAGCCTACAGTCCTTGGCTCATGGTCCCTTCCTCCTTTTTCAAAGGCAGCAGTATATAATTTTCTCTCTTTTCAGATCACTGGTTCCATTCTGATCCCCCTGCTATCCTCTTGTAAGGGTCCTTGCCATTACATTGAGCCCAACTGGGTAATACAAGATAGGCTTCCCATTTTAATATCCTCAATCATATCTGCAGAGTCCCTTTTACTATGTAAGATTCTAGGGACTAAGCTATGGACATCTTTGGGAGGCCATTTGTCAGCTTACCATAGTTCCCAAGAGTTTGATGAACATTTCCAACTACATGTTTTATAGGCATTTCAAAATCAACTTCTCAAAAACTGAATTCACCATATTTTCCTATCTCATAGACCCAATTCTGCTTTTGTATTTCATGTCTCAGTTGGTGGGAAAGCCTTCCCTTTATTCACCCAAATCAGAAATCTAGTATTCATCTATGACTTTTCCCCTTTTCTCTCTATATAGAAAATCATGGCTAAAGAGCTTCTGCACAGCAAAAGAAACTATCAACAGGGTGAACAGGCAACCTACAGAATGGGAGACAATTTTTGCAATCTACCCATTTGACAAAGGGCTAATATCCAGAATCTACAAGGAGCTTAAACAAATTTATAAGAAAAAAACAACCCCATCAAAAACGGGGCAAGGGATATGAACAGACACTTTTCAAAAGAAGACATTTATGTAGCCAACAAACATGAAAAAATGCTCATCATCACTGGTCATTAGAGAACTGCAAATCAAAACCACATTGAGAAACCATCTCAAACCAGTTAGAATAGTGATCATTAAAATGTCAGGGAGCAACAGATGCTAGAGACGATGCAGAAAAGTAGGAATGCTTTTACACTCTTTTTGGGAGTGTAAATTAGTTTAACCATTGTGGAAGAGTGTGTGGTGATTCCTCAAGGATCTGGAACTAGAAATATCATTTCACCCAGCAATCCCATTATTGGGTATATACCAAAGGATTATAAAACGTTCTAGTATAAAGACACATGCACACCTGTGTTTATTGTGGCACTGTTTACAATAGCAAAGACTTGGAATCAAGAATGAAGGACCCTGGGTTTCTGAGTCAGCACTCTAAGAAGAGACTGCTTGAAATGAAGAGCACTCATTTTGACACTGCAAACAGAAAAAATCACTTCTATCAGGTTTGAGCCAATATATATTTTAGGATTCTTAAAAATAACTGTTAGCATAACTTTAATACACAAGCCATATAGGATCAGACCTCTGTAACTTTGTTTTTACAGTCTGCTCTGTCTGGAGGGGAGTTTCACTTTTGTCATCCTTAATGATATAGCACAGACACTATGTCCTCCAGAACTCCCTTGGCACCTGTATTTTTGGGTGGAAGCTTCTTGCCATTTCCGTATAAAGTAAGCTTAGTCTTGTCAATGTGGTTCAACATTAAATTGAAATCATGTTAACCTATCTCGTTTCCAACCTTCCCAACTAAAATTTAAATTTCAGAAAGGGCTGAAAGCAATCATTTTGTATCACCAGCCAGATGTATAATGCCAAGCTCAGAGGAGCCAAGCTTGGCATAGTGTTCCTGGCTGGAGATACAAAATGATTGCAATAAGATTGCAATAAATGCTTATTGGACTGACCTCAACACAATTTCCTTACCTATAAAAATAACAAAATAATTCAGACCCCATGTGGTTACTGTGATGATTAAGTGAGGCAATATATGCAAAGCACCTGGTACATAGCAGGTACTTAATACATGTTCATGTTCATCCCTTCACAGAGTCTTCCTTAACTACATTGGTTCAGGCTTTCATCTTTTATCTTAATTGTCTCCAGTCAGGATTATATTTTGATTGTCAGTTCTTTGATAATTGTATGTATGTATTAATTTTCCCTCGCTATCTAAACAGTAAACTCTCTCTGGACACAACTGCTTCTTATCCTTCTTTCCAGCCTTATTGCACCTTGGACAGAGGAGGTGTTCAATATACACTTTTTTAAGTTGACTGAGTACTCTCTGTATGTGTTCTATTACGTTACATTAAAAACAGCTCTAAAGCCAGGTCTCTATGACAGCAAACAAATCTCCGGCCAAGAAATAAGCCAGTGCATAAAACATGCTGTCAGCTTGGCTTTTATGCTAACCTATGCAGGTGTGTCTCTATTTAAGGAGGAGAATATTATGGAATATCAGTGCCAATTCGGTGTGGGGAGTGAAGTGAGGGTTGTGTGTGTGTATGTTGCAGATAAGCTGTAAAAATACTAGATTCACTGGCTGTACTTAAGCAGTATGTGTAATATGCACTGACTCTAGAACCATGTAAGTTTTGCCATGACTTCTCATGGTGTCACTCTATTTGACGTATCTTAAACTCCTCCGGGAACATGTCCTCTCTTAAACTGATCCTTCTGTGACAACAATAGTCTTCATTAATTAGTTCAATTTACATGTGAGATGCCAGAATTGTAATATCAAGGATATTCTGGGAAGTGGTTCAGTTTACTGACTGTTGGAAAAATCGGGTATTCGGGGTTTAGATGGGGATGAGCTAAATGTTATCCCAATAATACATTATAAAGAATGAGAGTGCAGACTCTTGAACCAGACTGCCTGAGTTTTATTTCTGGTATTGTCCCTTGCTGTGGGATGCAAATTTTTTCAGGTTGTTCAAGCATTCAAGAAGTATTTTTTCAGTGCCTAATATTTTCCAGACCAAGAAAGAACAGTAAACAACACAAATAAAGATTCCTTTGGTCACAGAACTTACATTCTGACAAAAGAAGACAAACAATTGACAATAACAACAAAAGTAAGTAGCACATTATATGATGAAATATTCTGAGAAAAAATGGAAGAGAACCAAGGAAGATGGATAAAGCGTGCAAGGTAAATAGGTTTAAATTTTAACAGTGGTGCCAGGAAAGGCCTCATTGAAAAGATGGAATGTGAAAAGTGACCTTAAGGGAGAAAGGAAGAACGTTCTGTAGGTGTTGGGTACAGAGGAGCTAAGAAAGGAATAGCAGTTGGAAAACTGAGCAGCCTAAAAGAAGAGGAAGATGGAGCATTTATAGGCTCCTTAGGCCATTTCCAGGACTTTGGTTTTATTCTCAGTGATTTGGAAAGCTATGACAATGTTTTGAGCGGAGGAGTTGCCTGATCTGATTCATGTTTTCACCAGAACAAACTGTTTTCTATGCTAAGAGTAGAATGAAGTGGCAAGAGGGTGGAGAAGCAGAAGACCAGTTAGAAGTCTATTGCAAAAATTTAACCAAGAGTCTAAAATGGGGCTTTGACTAGAAGGTAGCAATGGTGATAATAATAATAAGAGGTTAGATTTGAGGGTATATTTTTGAAAATAAAGCTAATAGGTTTTGTGGATGAATGTCTTGTGGGGAATAAGGGAACACAGTCAAGGATAACAAAAAGATTTGGAGCCTGATTAAGCAGGAAGATAGAATCACCATTAAGTGACAGAAAGCTGTGGAGCATAGAAGCTACCTCAGATTTTTAAGTTTGGAAAGCCTGTGAGACAGTGACATATATGAATCTAAGACACTGAGACACGTGAATCTTAAGTTTGGAGCAAAATGTCCAAATCAGCCATATGAATAACTAAATCAGTTAAGCAAAAAGTTAGTACTGTACTTAAATGCTTAATATTAGATGATATTAGCAAGTAGGTATGTGTGCACACCAAAGTTGAGAGCCCGTAAGGTGTGCTGTGATAAGAGCTAAGTCAATGGTCCATTGTGACAATTTAATAAGTTATATATATCTAATTCCTAAGGCATTGTCTGATACATAGCAATTCTTCAATAACTATGAGATGTGCTAGTTTTCCTTTAAACACAATAGAATGAAACAGTCTTTTCAGATATTATGTATCATAAATTATATTATTAAATGAAGACTCAATATTATCTGACACAAACTCACTTCTCATATATGTTCTTCTTTAAAGCATATTCCTCATATAATCAAGTAAAATAATTGAGTAGTATTGGCATTAGAGTTGAGCAGTGATTTCATCTGTTCTAACCTTCTTCCAGTAGGAACTATAATAGCATTTGTTCAGTGTTTTATTCTTCTATGACAGTCTGTTGCATGGCTCATTCATTTCACTTATCTCCATACATTATAATTTGTTTGTGGGTGTTTTACCCACTAGACTATGAAATCCTTGAGGATAGGGATGTCTTATTTATTTTTGTAGTCCCAGTGCATAATACCAGCCTGGAGCCCAAATATTACTCAATAAATATTTGGTGAATGTAGACCAAATAGGTAGATATTATGTGCTAGACATTACACTATGGGTACTTGATAGTTTTAAAAATATGTTTAATCCCTACAAGAGTCTACCAAGATTAGTATTAATAATCCCATTTAAAAGATTTAAAAATGTCTTCAAAGACACTAATGGATATGCTTACAGTAACAATCTAGTTAATTGAACTGCTTCTGTTATACCACAGGAAGACTCTATGGCCCAAATGTTCCCCGCTCTTTCCAAAAGTTGTTTTCTAGTGCAAAATTTCCTTTTGTAATCTTTATGAAAGCTAATCATTGATCCTTCACTGAAAAACACTAAAAATGGAAAGATCACTAATTGTAAAAAACTATTATATTATTATACAACCTTGATTGTTAACAGCCCTTAAATATATTGAGCCAGAAGAGGATAAACTGTAATATTATGTAGATGGGTGCTTCATATATAGGGATGTATACATTATATATAATAGTATATATGATATTTGAACACCTACTGGAAACCTACCAGAAAGTTAAAACCACACAGCACACAGAATACTTTTTCCTGAACTCTCAAACACTTTAATGTGCATTTCTTATGTTCTTCTACATAACCAAAATATTAGCATAGCAATCAGGAAATTAACATAGGCACATTATTACCATTTCATTCTCAGCCCCCATTCAAATTTCATCAGTTGTCTCAACAATGTCCATAATATCCATAACAGCCAAAGAATTCAGTTCAGAATCATGTGCTACATTTACTTTTCATATCTCTTTAGTTTTTTCAAGATGGAGCAATTCCTCAGTGGCTCCTTGACTTTCATGATCATGAGACTTGAAGATTTCAAGCCATTTACTGTATGGAATATCTCTCAAAATTGGTTCGTCTAATGTTTCCCAGTAATATACTTCACTGACATGTCACTGCATTCTTCTCATTGCGTTCTATTAGGTGCATGCAATTTCAATCAGTCTCATGGTAATAATTTTCACTGCTTGATTAAGGTAGGCTTCTCCACTGCAAAGTTAATTATTATATATGTTAATAATAAATACTTACAGCAATAATATTTTATGCTTATTATGTATATTAGTCTGTCCTCGTACTGCTATAAAGATAATATTGAAACTGGGTAACTTATAAACAAAGGAGGTTTAATTGACTCACTGTTCTGCATGGCTGGGGAGGTCTCAGAAAACATATAATCACAGTAGAAAGTGAAATGGAAGCATGGCACATCTTACATGGTGGCAGAAGAAGGAGAGCAAAGGAGAAGTGACACACTTTAAAATCATCAGATCTACCCATCTGGCAAAGGGCTCATATCCAGAATCTACAAATAACTAAAGCAGATTTACAAGAAAAAAACAAACAAACCCATTCAAAAGTGGGTGAAGGATATGATCAGACACTTTTCAAAAGAAGACATATAGGCAGCCAACAAACATATGAAAAAATGCTCATCATCATTGATCACTAAACAAATGCAAATCAAAACTACATTGAGATACCACCTCACGCCAGTTAAAATGGTGATCATTAAAAAATCTGGAGACAACAGATGCTGGAGAGGATGTGGAGAAAAAGGAACCCCTTTACCCTGTTGGTGGGAGTGTAAATTAGTTTAACTACTATGGAAGACAGTGTGGTGATTCCTCAAGGATCTAGAAATAGAAATTCCATTGGACCCAGCAATCTCATTACTGGGTATATACCCAAAGGATTATAAATTGTTCTGTTATAAAGACACATGCACACGTATGTTCATTGTGGCGCTGTTTCTGATAGCAAAGACCTGGAACCAACCCAAATGCCCATCGATGATACACTGGACAAAGAAAATGTGGCACATCTACACCATGGAATACTAGGCAGCCATAAAAAACCGATAAGTTTGTGTCTTTTGTAGAGACATGGATAAATTTAGAAACCATCATTCTCAGCAAACTGACACAAGAACAGAAAACCAAACTCCACATGTTTTCACTCATAGGCGGGTGATGAACAATGAGAAAACTTGGTCACAGGGAAGGGAATAACACTCACAGGGCTAGGTGGGTGGGGGTTGGAGGGGAGGGGATGGGAGGGACAGCGGAGGGGGGTGCGGGGACAATGGGGAAGGATAACACCGGGAGAAATGCCTGATGTAGGCAATGGGGGTGGGAGGGATGGAGACAGCAAACCACTATGGCATGTATGTACCTATGCAACAATCCTGCAGGATGCAAGATGTGCATGTGTACCCCAGAGCCCAAAGTAAAAAAAAAAAAAAGGAATAATCAGATCTCATGAGAATTCATTCACTATCAGGAGAACAGCATGGGAGAAACCGCCCCTTAATCAAATCCCCTCCCACCAGGTCTCTCCTTCCAAATGTGAGGATTACAATTCAAGATGAGATTTGGGTGGGGACACAGAGCCAAATTATATCATATGTCAATATTTTGTTCCTCAACAAGCTTTCAATTAATTTATCTCATTATAACAATTTGATCTCAGGGAATTTTATTATTTCCAATTAGTTATAACCTTTCATTCATTATTTTTATGCCCAAATTATCATAGATTGCCACTTGGAATGCCTTTCAAACTGACTTCTGTATCCTTTAGACATATCGTCATCCTTCGTGGAGTCTGCTGCTTTCTGCCAGATGAAAATGTTCTAGGCTCATGTTGTATTTTTCCTACTATGGCCTGGAAAAACAAAGAGAAGAGAAGTGAACCAGCAAGTAACATTTTTAAAGGTCAAAATGTACATGCTTTTTTCCAATTTGTTTTTAAAATGCCCCTTATGAAATGCTTTTCTTTATTCTTGTTATGTACTTGAAATTTAATTGCAAAAATTTGTAACTCTCTGCCTTTAGTCAATTCAAATTTTCAGCAGATGATAGGCACAGAACCAGTCCACAGAGATTTTTTGTTTGTTTGTTTGTTTATCACAGTTGCTACTTTGGGTGTATAATTGCATTATTTATCCAAACAAGGAAGCAAAGAATTTTACAAGATCCTATATGATTAAAGACCTCTCCCATTACAGACATTGCTCTGTGAATTCTTCACTGTGATCCAAAGTTCCCTTGAACCATCACAGAGACAGCTTCACTATTTTTTGAGATCTTCTCCATGTTAGATAATTCAGACTTTCTAGAACTGAATCAAAATGCCTATTTCTCAGGCTTCTACTTGTTAGTAGTGGTTCTACATGTTGATGCAAGAAAAAGAAATCACCTTTTCTACATAACAGCCATTCAAATCTTAGAGAAAGCTTTGATTCCTGCCTTACTAGCCTTCAAGTGATCCTTGCTACTGGTGAAACATCAAATTTCCTCATTCTTCACAGTACATGTTTCCTTGCTCCTTTATTCCATTACATCATAAAAGTATATTAGTGTACTAAAAGGATAGAACCTTTAAGACTGTAAACTACTTGAATTTAATAATATAAAATGGTTCTTATATATGTCGGATAACTAAGAAACTGTTTGCATTATTATTATTTTTTAATTTATTTATTTTACTTTAGGTGCATACTATATCTGGCATTTCTCCCCATGTTATCCCTCCCCAGCCTCCCCTCTCCCCTCTCTCCCCACCCTTCGCTGTCTCTCCCCTACCCCCCGCCTTCTGACCCCAGTGTGTGATGCTCCTCTCCCTGAGTCCACGTGTTCTCGTTGTTCAACACTCACCTATGAGTGAGAACATACGGTGTTTTTCTTTCTGTTCTTGTGTCAGTTTGCTGAGATTGAAACTAATCTCAAGGAAAATTGGGACTCAGCTTGCTACAAATTCAGAAATTTCTTGGGCTGCACCTGACGTGCACTGGAAAGTCGACAGTCTGGTATCTCTATATGAA
>CAUYLG010051695.1:0-55483 GCA_963573385.1 Cacajao melanocephalus | reverse complement strand
TATACTCCGCACTGAGAAGCGCCGTGCCAGGGCGCTGGCAAAACAGCCGCGCTGGCCAAAAGAGTCACGCTGGCGACCCATGTGGCTCCTCCACCGGGAATCTCCCAGTTTGTGGGCAACAGAAATTCGTCTGAAATTGCGGCATCCACTTGCTCTCTGCGCTTTCACTGGGAGCTACAATCCTGAGCTGTTGTTAATTGGCCATCTTGGATCTCTCCTATTTATTTATTTTTGAGATGGAGTCTCGCTCTTGTCACCCAGGCTGGAGTGCAGTGGTGCCATCTTGGCTCACTGCAACCTCCGCCTCCCTGGTTCAAGCAGTTTTCCTGCCACAGCTTCCCGAGTGGCTGGGATTATAGGTACCTGCCACCATGCCTGGGTAATTTTTGTATTTTTAGTAGAGACGGGGTTTCACCATGTTGGCCAGACTGGTCTTGAACCCCTGACCTCAAGGGATCTGCCTATCTCGGCCGCCCAAAGTGCTGGGATTACAGGCGTGAGCCACTGTGCCTGACCTGATCTTTTATTTTTAAGAATAAAAATATGCACATATATATACCACTCTCCTCTTGATTTCATTTGACATACTATAGACATGTTTTCTCTTTTACATCTGTATACACCTACTGCTCTTTTTAGTGGTTACATAGAATTTCATTTATAAACCATAATTCATGAACTATGTTAAGAAAACATAATTCAGCTGCCCACTGAGTGTAGCTTTTGAGATGTATAGAATCATAATGGAGTTGGGTGGAATTAAAACCATACACCATGAAACACTCAGCAGATTTCTACCTATCACAGAAAAATCGGAGCTCCTGACAGTTGTAAAACTACCACCCTGTGAATTGAGATTTGGGCGATTGTGAGCACAGCACTGTTTGTAGGTCATCTTTCTGTATATAGGTGTAAAAGTGAGAGAGGGCAAATCCAGCATTGCTTCCGGCGATGTGATCGGATAGTGAGAACTTGACTACAGAGTCCATGAACACAAGTGCTTTCATCCTAGAAAAGTCTTGTAACCACTCCCAATACTCCCCGCACTCTCAGCGCCCCTGAAATTTGTTAGGCTGTTTATTTCAAGTCACACACACAGTCTGTGATTTCCAGTTTGGTGGACTGACTGAGGGTGTGAAGGGGCCAGGCAGTCACGTTCTAGAATTGAAAGGCATCTGGGTGGAGGGAGAGAATCCAGTCCCCACCGCACAGCACTGCATTTTTTGGCAAGTTTCTTGGGCTCCCCTGAGGCTGTTTTCCTCATCTTTAAAATGGGCAGGATGCTACCCACCTTACATTGTGTTTGTGAGGTCTAAATGTAAGCCTCCCTGTCCACAGATGGGTTAGTTTAAGATGTAGGAAATATTGTTGTTTTTGGAAAATATTATTTCTGAGACTCGTTTTTACATGGAGTCAGGTGGTGTTTCTGTTTGTGTACATGCCTCACAATTAGCATAGTAGTAAGAAAATTATTAAAACATCCGGGATAATCAGCTGTCAGCATTCACCTGTCCTTTTCACTGAGCTGTCCCCACGAAGGCCCTTCCCCGAGCAGAGTGACAATGGGGGCAGTCACTGGAAAATTCCTGGAGGAAACAGAGGGAGGACTTTAACCACCCTTCACCTCAATAACTGACTTAAAATTCCCAATTAGGCATTTCTCTCTGTCCCTAAAGTCCCTTGCCTTTGCCCTTCCACTAGGGATCTTTTTGCTTCCCTGTGCAGGGTTCAGCCTAACTTGCTCAGCCAGATGAATCAATGCAGGTAACAGATCCTGCCCTCACCTGAAAGCAGTTTAGTGATGGAGAGTTTTACTGGAATATAAAGTTTGAGGTCTCATCATAGTTGCCCACTCAGAATTCTTAGCAAAATGTCTTTTCAACAAGATAAGATGTTATGCCAATTGCTAAGAAAGGATGTTTCCTCCCCATATTTTTGTGTTAGCAACATTGCTTGTGGGCATGTGAAGCTGCCAGGAGCCTCTTTCCTCACTGTCATAGCCCTGATGCTGTTGCATCTGTTACCCTGGCCACCTCTGGCTCTCCTTAGTTACACATCCCTGCTCCTGGTTATATGCAGATTCCTCTTGAACACCTCCAAGCCCCATGTGACTCCCCCCACGCTCCCTAAGCACTTGCCCTGGCTGTAGGGAAGACAGTGTTGTGGCTTGAAAGCCTGTCTGGCTGGACCATGATTTACCGTCTGTTATAGCCCTGGAATTGAGCACAGTAGCTACCCAGGGCAGGTACCCAAAAATCTTTGTGGAGTAAATCCATGAATATCTGCAGACACCCAGTGCCTTCTGTTCCCTTCCATATACGCTGCACTTTCTGGTTGTTGAAGAATTTATCAGTTTGCTAGAGCTGCTCTAACAAACAGCACACAACAGAAACTTTTTTGCCCCATAATTATGTTGATTAAAAACTGACATAAACAAAATCTGTACAAAAAATATCCCGAATCACATATCACTTTGAAAGAGTCGTCTTGAGAGACATTATGACCTATGACTCCCTCTTCCTCTGCCTCTGCCTTGGCTTCCTCCTGCAACAGAAATTTATTATTTCACAGTTGTGGAGAATAGAAATTGGAGAACAAGGTGTTGGGAGGATTGATTCCTTCCAAGAGCTGTGAGGGAGAATCTGTTCCAGGCCCCTCTCCTGGCCTTTAGTGGTTTGCTGGTCATCTTTCATGTTCCTTGGCGTGTGGACATATGACCCTGGCCTCTGCTTTCATGTTCACATGATACTCTCCCTGTGTATTAGTCCAGTCTCACATTGCTATCAAGAAATAGCTGATGCTGAGTAATTTATTTAAAAAAAAGAGGTTTAATTGGCTCACAGTTCTGTAGGCCATACAGGAAGTGTGATGCTGGCATCTGCTTGGCTTCTGGGTGTTGCAGGGGCGGCTGCGAGAAACAGAGCTCCTGAACACCGAACGGGGAAGGAAAGGGTTTATTATTATTATCATTATTAATATTATTAATATTACAGCCAGGAGCTGAGCGATGGTTCCAAATTACCCAGCTCGCTTAACAAAGGAAGGTTCTACCTTTATAGAGACTTATACTTTAGATATTACATGTGGAAGAATCTTAGGTTTACAGCCTTAGAAATCACATATGAAAGGATTTCAGTTTACAGCTTCAGGGATCACATATGAAAGGGTTTCAGTTTACAGCTTCAGGGATCACATATGAAAGGGTTTCAGTTTACAGCTTCAGGGATCACATATGAAAGGGTTTCTGGGTTTACAGCTTTAGGACTCACATGTTAAAAGTTTCCTGAGTTTGATATTGTTTGAGGTAAAAACTGTGTCTTCCGGAGAGTTTTCCCCAAGATCAAGCCTGCCACCTACAGGAAGGTGAAACAGGAGGCGCCAGTCAGTCAGCCTTTTCTTCTATTGAAATGCAGTGTGATAGTCAAAGGGGAAGTTGATCTCAGATGCCTGGGTCTCCTTCCTCATGGGGAGTCTTCAGGAAACTTACAATTATGGTGGAAGGTGAAGGGGAAGCAGGCTCGTCTTACGTGGCTGGAGCACAGGAGCAAGAGAGAGAGAGGGGGCAGGTGCTACACACTTTAAGACAACCAGATCTGGTGAGAACTCACTATCATGAGAACAGCACCAAGGGGTATAGTGTTAAACAGTTCATGAGGAGCCACACCCAGGATCCAGTCACCTCCCACCAGGGCCCACCTCCAACACTAGGGAATACAGTTTGACCTGAGATTTGGTGGGGACACAGAACCAAACCATATCACTCTGTGTGTATGTCTGTGTCTACATTTTTCCCTTTGATGTGGACACCAGTCATGCTGGATTAGGGGCCCATGCTACTTTAGTATGACCTCATCTATCTTTAATTATATTGACCTGCCTGTGGTCCCAGCTACTCAAGAGGCTGAGGCAGAAGTTGAGCCCAGGAGGTCAAGGCTGCAGTGAGCTATGATTGTGCCACTGTACTCCAGCCTGGGCAACAGAGCAAGACTCCATCTCTAAAATGACCCTATTTTCAAATAAGGTCCCATTCTGAGGCCCCAGACCCTGGGACTTCAACATATGTTAGTTACTAAACGGTGTAGTTACTTCCCTTGTTCTCAGTTCTCCGTTGCTGTTTATCCATTTATGTCAGAAACGATTGAAACTTAGATAGATTTCTGTAAAGTATGAACACTGCTGAGGAGGCACACAAGGAGGTGCTCCTCATATTTACACAGTTTTTGATTTTTTTGTTTTTTGAGATGAAGCTTCATTCTTGTTGCCCAGGCTGGAGTGCAATGGTGTGATTACAGGAGCCCACAATGATGCTGACTAATTTTGTTTTTTTTTTAAGTAGAGATAGGGTTTCCTCCATGTTGGTCAGGCTGGTCTCGAACTCCCAACCTCAGATCATCCGCCCGCCTCGGCCTCCCAAAGTGCTGAGATTACAGGCGTGAGCCACCATGCCCAGCCAGTTTTTGATTTTTGTCTGAAAATGACAACTGAGGCTGAGAATTTTGGTGGTCAGATAAACAGCAGTAATATTCCATCTGGGCCCTGCGTAATTCCTGGGAATAAATCACTGTTTTCTCTTTGGCGTCAATGACTTGCATCAGGATACCTGGTTTTTAGCTCTGAACCTTTGTGTAGTGAAATGCAGTGAGGTGTTGTGATTCCAGGGACACAAGAGGAAAAAAAAAGCGTTTTTAGAAGAAACCGGAGGGGACAGACATAGGAAACCTGTGGTTGGGAGGCTTGGTTCTGCAGCTGCAGCACTGCCCCGCTTCCCATCCAGCTCTGCTGCTTTCTTTCGATGTAAACAGGAACATCTCTAAGCCTGGACAACCTCTTGATAAACTAGAGAAATACGTTGGAGAGAAATACAGCAGGGGTGGGAGTGAGGAGAAACCTTTAAGGGACTTTCCTGCTGAAGAGACCTTTTAAGGGACTTTCCTGTTGAAGGTCAGAACCTGCATTCTCCATGCTGTGATGTGATTTTTTAAAAAATGAAGTGGCCATATGAATCTGACATCTGCTTTCTGAGTTTGTGTGGATGAGACACACAAACTCTAGAGTCTGTCAGAGAAGATTCTAGAGAATAGAACTGGTCCCACCTGGGATCATGGAAGACAAATCAATAGCAGCTGTTAAGAAAATTATATATAGGACTAAGAGTCTTGGAAAACCACAGTATGTTAATAACTTGATTTAGTTTTGTGACTGTCTGATTGTGGGTTCTCTTAATTGATGTTTGACTAATTTTGTGGGACTTGGTTTCAGATTTTGCAATGGCTTTTGGCCCCACCCCCATTCTTGTACATAAAATAGGTACAACAAAAATTGTTTGAATAAACCAGTAGAGTGAAAATATTTTCATAATTCCTGAAGACCTGATTCTGAATATGGTAAAGATGGTGGCGACCCAAGGGCCAAGCGAAAACTAGGTTCTGCTCAGTCATTTGATCTCTCTTGGGAGCCTTTAAAATAATGAACCTACAGCTTTTGTTTGGTTTAAGGATCCCTCTGAAGACCTGATGAAATTATTGCCCCCCTCTCTAGATAAAGCAGGAAACACAACATTTTGTGCAAAATTCCAGCGAGTTCACAAGTCAGGTGGTCTATCACTTTGGGAGGCCGAAGCAGGCAGATCACTTGGGGTCAGGAGTTCGAGACCAGCCAGGCCAACATGGTAAAACCCCGTCTCTGCCAAAAATATAAAAAATTACCCGGGCATGGTGGTGCACACCTGTAATCCTAGCTACTCGGGATGCAGAGGCAGAAAAATTGCTTGAACCCAGGAGGTGGAGGTTGTAGTGCGCCAAGATTGTGCCACTGCACTCCAGACTGTGCGACAGAGTGAGACTCCATCTCAAAAAAAAAAAAAAAGAGTTTCTTAATGCATCAGAACAAGGATCTCTGAAGCAAAAAAAAAAAAAAAAGAATTTCTTTTTTTCTTTTTTTTTTTTTGAGACAGAGTCTCACTCTGTCTCCCAGGCTGGAGTGCAGTGGCATGATCTCAGCTCACTGCAACCTCCACCTCCTGGGTTCAAGCGATTCTCCTGCCTTAGCCTCCTAAGTAGCTGGTATTACAGGTGTGTGCCACCAGGCCTGGCTAATTTTTTGTATTTTCAGTAGAGACAGGGTTTTACTGTGTTAGCCAGGATGATCTCGATCTCCTGACCTCGTGATCCACCCACCAGGGCCTCCCAAAGTGCTGGGATTACAGGCATGAGCCACTGTGCCCGGCCAAGAATTTCTTAATGCAATCCTCTGTCTGTCTTATGTTCTCTGATATGAATGGAGATTCTGAAAGAGAGGAATGCTGTGTTTACAGCTTGAGGCAAGGAGGGGTGGACTGTCGGTAGCTTATCATTTTGATCATTTTCTTCCTATCCAAAGATGTGCAGAAAATTCTAGCGTGAGGAGAGGAAGACAAATATGACGGTATCCAAACTTTAGGGCTTGTTCTGTTTACCGATTCTCTAATTACCAGTTTGGTTCAACAGTATTTATTTCCTTGGTTTGTTTCTTTCCTTCTTCTCGAGGAAGGTAACAGTAGGAGATTTATTTGGGAATCTTGGACAGTTCGTAGTGCATGTATTGTATTGTGTTCTGTGCCTGCATCTCCTGAAATAGGTCCCAAGGTAAAGCAATCTTTAGAATAATGTGTTTTCTTGTCAATACTGACAAATTAGACTTTTTCCCCCTACAATATTGAGGAATTTCGAGGGGAAGATGCCGGACAAGTGTAGCTTTCAGATTTGCATTCAGCTTCTGATTCCAACTTTGCATCATTGCTTGTGAGTTACTCTCTACGTATATTCAGATGTCTGTTTCCTAGTCATTGTCTTGTGCAAATATTGAACTTGAAAAGAGTGTGTCTAAGGAACAGCAGTGTGTTCAATGCCCTCTCTTCCTATGGCTCCATGTGGAAAGAATTGTACTAGAAATTGCATTATTTCTTCCACCCATTCAGCTTTGAACCTGCTTTAGCCAATTTCTGGTTGTGGCAGCAGAACTTTATTTTAAAGTCCTGATCAGGTATTTTAGAAGTGAAGTTGTTTTTAACTCTATGGTATTTCTTCCTGGGAGGGAAAAGTTGAGAGTCGTGGCCTGGGATTCATAATTAACATATCTCTCTTGTACTGTACATTTCCTTAGAGTAGGGTTTTGTGTGGAGATGCAGCAAATCTAATAAGGCTTGAGCCAGCAAAAAGTAAACTTTCCAGTGTTCTCAGACTCCCTGATTAGTTTAAAACTTGGGTCTTTCCCTGTGCAGGGACTGGACCCTGAGTATGGATGCTTGTTCATGTTCTAGAGGAGCTTGTGAGTGCTGTGGTGCATGGTGCTTCCATGAACCTGAGGGACCGTCTTGGGGTGGGACAATTTGCTGTCTCGCCCCAAGTACTCAACAAAAGGCAGACATAACCATGGCACAACTTTAAAGAAAGAAGCTTGAGAGATGTTGACATTTGTATTTTTTTTTCTTATAAGAATGTACATAGGAGATGGTAGATAGAGTATTGTGTCTGGGACGTTTCAACTAAACCTATAGTCCTGTAATTAACTCTATATCTCTTCAGAAGATTATGCCCCATCCAAAGGATTCCATGCTTCACTTTTGAGTGATGTGGAGGGCAGCAGGCCTGCTCTCATAATTGTATTTTTACTGTAAGCATTTATCACACCGTCCTCTTACTTAGGTGTTAAAATTTTCATACAGCATTTATTAAGGTAAATGCCTTGTTTTACAGAATTTTAAAAATAGAGGTAAAATTCATGTAAGATAAACTTATCAATTTTAAAGTGAAAAATTCAGAGGCATTTAGTACATTCACAATGTTGTACAATCACCACCTTTATCTAAAACATTTCTTCACCCCAAAAGGGAACCTCGTATTCATTAAGCAGCTGCTCCCTATTATTCTCTTTCCCTAGCTCCATGCAACCATCCAGCGGCATTCTGTCTCTATGAATTTACCTATTCTAATATTTAATATAAATGGAATTTGATAAGCCCCCCAGAACTAAACCTCCACAGATACAGTCAACAAATCTTTCACAAGAGCATTAAGAACACACAGAGGGGAAAGGGTAGTCTCTTTAAAAAATGGTGCTGGAAAAACAATATCCACATGCAAAAGAATGAAATTAGATTCTAACCTTACACCATATACAAAAATTAAAATGCATTAAAGACATCAATGTAAGACCTAAAATCATAAAATGTCTAGAAGAAAACATAGGAAAAAGTTTCTTGACATTTGTTGGTGATGATTCTTTTTGGCTATGACATCAAAAGCACAGGCAACAAAAGGAAAAATAAGCAAGTTGGACTCCATCAAACTAAAAATCTCCTGCACAGCCAAGGAAATAACCAACAAAATGAAAAGACAACCTCTTAACATGGAAGATCAAAAGAGAAAAGAAAATATATATTTAAGAAAAAAGACAACCTACAGATTGGGAAAATATATTTGCAGACCATATATCTTAATAAGGCGTTAATGTGCAAATGGCTGGATTTCCTTTTTTTTTAATGCATGAATTGTACTCCATTTTCTTTATCCATCCATCCGTCAATGAGCTGTTTTTCTATCTTGGCGATTGTGAATAATGCTGCAATAAACATGAGGATACAGATATCCCTTCAAAATACTAATTTCCTTTGGATATGTACTCAGAAGTGGATTGCTTGATTGTATGGTAGTTCTATTTTCAATTTTTTGAAGAACCTCCACACTGTTTCCCATAATGGCTATACCAATTTACATTCCCAGTGGACAAGGGTTCCAATTTCTCCACATTCTCACCAACACTAGTTATCTCTTTTGTGTCTTTTTATAAGAACTGTCCTAACAGGTGTGAGATGATATCTCATTGTGGTTTTGATTTGTATTTCCCTGATGATTAGCGACATTAGGCATCTCACCAGATACCTGTTGGCTATTTGTATATCTTCTTTGGGAAAATGTCTATTCAGGCTCATTGCACCTTAAATCAAGGTATTTGAAGAATGGTGGCTGCCAGGGGCTGGGACGTTAGGGGAAATGGGGAGATATTGGATGAAGAGTACAAACTTTCAGTTATAAAATTAATAAGTTTTGGGATCTAACATGCAGCATGGTGGCTATAGTTAATGGTACTGTGTGATTTACTTGAAATTTGCTAAGAGTAGGTATTTTTAAAAAGAATTTTAAAAAATAGAGACAAGGTCTCACTATGTTGCCCAGGCTGGTCTTGAACTCCTGGACTCAAGAGATCCTCCAACCTCAGCCACCCAAAGTGCTGGAATTATAGGGCCACTACACCCAGTGAAGAGTAAATCGTAAGTGTTCTCATCACACACGTGCACACACACACACACAAAATGGTGATGGTTTTGTTAGTTTGATTGTGGCAATCATTAGACAATTTATACATGCATCAAATCATCATGTTACACACTTTGGATATATATAATTTTATTTGTCAACTGTACCTCAGTAAAGCTGGACAAATAAAAGAATATTGACCATTAAAGAAAAAAAAATGGAATGATACAATATGTGACCTTTTGTGTCTGGGTTATTTTACTTAGCATATGTTTTTTGTAGTATATATCAACACTTCATTCTTTTTTTATGGCTGAGTAAGATCCATTGTGTATTATGTAGATAACATTTTGCTTCTCCATTCATGTATTGATGGACAGTTGGGCTGTTTCTACCTCATGGCTATTGAATGCCTTGTTTGAAATCAGAAATGAGAGGGTAATTCAACAACTCATATGTTGGTAGCATTCTCTTTGGGAAGAGTCACTCCACAGCACATAGCAAGGGAACAATGACAGTTCTGTCTCATCTGTAGGAGACAGAATGAGAAGCAAGTTCCTGCTAATTCATAAGTCACTGGAATGGCTTTAATTTGTTGCTCCCTTATTTCCCTCTATTCTCGAGACGAATTAGACAAGTCTTCATATACACTAGTGAGCAATATTTCCAACCCTGTTGATATGGTTTGACTGTGTCCCACCCAAATCTCATCTTGAACTGTAGCTCCCATAATGCCCGTATGTCATGAGAGGGACCCAGTAAGAGGCAATTGAATCATATGAGGGTGGGTTTATCCCATGCTGTTCTCGCAATAGTGAGTAAGTCTCATGAGATCTGATGGTTTTATGAAGTGGAGTTCCCCTGCACACGCTCACTTGCCTGCCACCATGTAAGATGTTCTTTTGCTCTTCCTTTGCCTTCTGCCATGATTGTGAGGCCTCCTCAGCCATATGGAGCTGTGAGTCCATTAAACCTCTTTATCTTTATAAATTACCCAGTCTTGGGTATTTCTTCATAGCAGTATAAAAATGGACTAATACACCTGCCTTGCTTCACAGTTCTCATTTTTACAGATCATCAGTCATTTGGTAGAACTTAAACATTTCATTTGTGTACTTACCTTCCACAGAACATTTGTCTTTATTTCAATAGATTTTTTTCAAGTCCACTTTCCTCAAGCAATTCATAGTGAAATTCTACAAATAAACCCCATTTTTTGCCACTTATGGAGACAGAAAGTTGAAAACAGGAAACCCTTACACCTCAGCCTCAATTCTTCTAATGGCAATCATACATTTTCAGTCCACGGTACATTCCAAGGCTGTACCACTGAGCCCTTTTTCTTGATAAAAAATGGGAGCTGACCTATTTTCCCCCATTAAATTTTGATACGTTCTTTTATTAATTTAAAATATCTGGACTCAGCACTTTTAAAACTTTTCTTTTTCTGGTCCAATGGAGAAATGTACCCCAAATGAGAAGCAGTGAAGCAAACTGCATGCTCGAACTCAGATGTGTTTTTTTGCCCAATCTATGTCAGTTGATCTGAATGAAATTTTCATTAGACATTTGTTAGAGCATTGCTGTAATTTTTAGGGACAAGTCCATCAGGAAGCCCAGGTAGGGTTGCATAGAACAGTGCCTGTGTCTATTGCATCCAGAGGGAACCCTGAAGG
This sequence comes from Cacajao melanocephalus, assembly GCA_963573385.1. Taxonomy (NCBI): domain Eukaryota; kingdom Metazoa; phylum Chordata; class Mammalia; order Primates; family Pitheciidae; genus Cacajao; species Cacajao melanocephalus. The sequence continues at coordinate 44,514 of CAUYLG010051695.1, read as the reverse complement.
AGTCTTTCTTATCCTCCTAAGTTTTGGTGATTTATAGTTTGCATTCTGGTCTCAGAAAATGTGTGAGTTCTGGTGAGGAGCATTCATAGCAGGGGGTGGAAGGAGGTGCAGGCCTCACAAACCCCAAGGTGGTTTGTGCTGCTGCTGCTGCTGCTGGTAATCTAGTTTACAAACTTACTGCTTTCAAGAGATTCCTAAGGTGGTCTTAGATATATGGTCTTATGTCAAATTCTAGCTGAGAAGTGAGGATTAATGCACTCCAATTGCTCCTAGCCTCAGGTGCCAGTTTTCACTTTTATGACAGACAATAAGAGAATAAAGAAAGTAACACACATTCATTTTTTTTTTTTTTTAAATGGAGTCTTGCTCTGTTGCCAGGCTGGAGTGCTGTGGCAATCTTGGCTCACTGCAACCTCTTCTCCTGGATTCAAGTGATTCCCCTGCCTCAGCCTCCTGAGTAGCTGGGACTCCAGGCATGTGCCACCACATCTGGATGGATACACACACACACACACACACACACACACAAACATATTTTTTGTATTTTAGTAGAGACGGGGTTTCACCATATTGGCCGGGATGGTCTTGATCTTCTGACCTCATGATCCACCTGCCTCGGCCTTCTGAAGTGTTGAGATTACAGGTGTGAACCACCGCGCCTGGCTGTAACACACATTCTTAGAGCAATAAAAAAGTTGCTGGGAGCATAATGAAATGTAGTCACTTGTTTTTGGTCAAGCTTCTTATCCTTTTGGGTTCACATCACACCCATTCTCTGCTGCCTTCTTTTCTTTATTTGGCTTGTGTTTGGGTATAGTTGCACCCATCGATACGGATGATGGATGGTTTAGAATCTGATATCCTCAGCTTGATTCTGGCCTCTACCACTTACTATCTGTAGCATATTGAGCAAGTTACTTAATCCCTGTAAGTACCAATTTTCTTATCTATAAAATGGCAACAATAATGATTATTCAGGACTATTGTAAGGACAAAGTGAGATCATATATGGAACACTTACATATAAGTAAGACCTACTTATCTGCTTATTGTTGTTATTTAAATAAACACCAAGCAATCATTCAGCTTCAGTCATTTGAAAAAGGCAACCTGAGATCTGAAACATATAAGATAATTCCTAATTAATGTTTTTGTCACCAAATAACATCAAGTCCACAATAATAAGTGTGGCCTTATGTTCCAGAGCAACATAATGGTGATAAATGGAGCAATCTCAAGTTCAAATGGAAAATCTAAGCTGGAGAGGGTGCCAGAGAGTCCAAACCAGGCAGAATGTGCGTGAAATAGATTGAAATAGACTCTGGAGAAATAGGATTCCACGGGCAAGGATAACTACTCAGGAAATTAAAAAATATATGTATAGGTGACAATGATTCATATCCATTACAATGATTCATATCCATTACATTGGTCATTACAAGAATTTACCTTCTTGATAAATTGTCCAACATTTATTGAATTCTCCCAACCAGCCATGCAAAGAACTGACACTGGGGAATCAAGTTTCTGGCCTTGAGGAGCTTCTGGTTTCACTGGCGAGGAGGATGGCAAAAAGTGTTGTACAGAACACTGTGGAAGTGCAGAGCTGGGGCATCTAACCTAGCAGGGTCCTGAAGTCTTGCTGGAGTAGGGGATCCATCATGAGCTGATGGATAAAGAAAGAAGTAGGTGGCTCATGCCTGTAATCCCAGCACTTTGGGAGGCCAAGGTGAGTGGATCACTTGAGGCCAGGAGTTTGAGACCAGCCTGGCCAACACGGTGAAACCCCATCTCTACTAAAAGTACGAAAAATTAGTTGGGCGTGGTGGTGTGCACCTGTAGTCCCAGTTGCTCCAGTGGCTGAGGCATGAGAATCGCTTGAACCTAGGAGGTGGAGGTTGCAGTGAGCCCAGATTGCGCCACTGCAATCTAGCTAGGGCAACAGAATGTGATTCCATCTTGGAAAAAAAAAAAAAAAAGGAATGAAGCAGGTGAATGAGCCAGGTGAAGCGTGGGGGCAGGCAATATCCTTCCAAGGAATTTTCTCTGCTGAAGCCAGCTCAGCTGGTTTTTGTTACTGCAGCCAAAATAATATTAATTAGAAAAGACATTCAATAAGGCAAAGATGATTGTTAGAGAAACATGAAGCAATAAAAACGAACAGATTTTTCAAAAAAGTAAGTAAATGAAATCTGTGTCAACAAGGAAGGAGATGTGCTTGAAGCTGCCACCAGGCACAGAGATGGGGACCAATGTCGTGAGTAGGAGAGCCATGAGGGTTTGATGTTGCTGGTGCCAGAGGCAGGGCTGGGGCAGGGAGTGGGGAAGTGGGCAATGTGGTGGAGCCACGATGTGCAGGTCTGGGATTTGATCTGTAGGTGGCAGGAAGTCATAGAAAGGCTTCACTCACAGAAACGATGGGATCAGATTTCTGGGCCCTGTTAATTTTTTTGGTTTTAATTTTAGAAAATTGATTCTTTTTCGTTAGTTTCCCTTTCTCTTCTTTTGTCTTTCCACATGTTCAACAAGATAATAATTGCAGGACAGAAAGTAAATGACGATTTCTCTTTTGTGTTGGTGGAGTGATTACAACTTTGCAAAACATCTTCCCATCTGTCACTTTATGGACTTTTCCTGAGAATACTGTCATCAGCTGAGAAATTTTGATGTCAGCTTTTCAGCTCTAACTGAGGGAGGGCAACGTCTGGGGTCAGGACAGCTGACTGAGTTCACGTGAACCATGGCAGAAGGTCAAATGTCACTTATTCGCTTATGGTAATGCAGTTATTGATTCCTTCCCTACCTAGCCTCAATTTTAAAAATTGGCCTCTTTCTGCATGTTCCCAAGACAGTTGCCAATCCAGTTTTATTTTTTTGCAGTAATTGCTCCTTTTCTTCATCTTGATATCACTAGCACTAGGGGAGAATAATGGTCCCTTGCCTGACACTCATCCTCCAGCATGCCCATCTGTGTAGACATGGATTTTGTCTCCTTACTTTTTTTAGGGGAGAAGGGAATCACTTTGCTCTTCTCATTAAGTTCCTCTAATAATCATCTTTGCCTCATCGAATGTCTCTTCTAATTAATACTCTTGGCTGTTAGGTACCAAAAATCCATTTGAGCTAGTTGCAGCAAACAGAATTCTTTGGGGTCCATGGCAGAACCCAAGATTGGGACCATGGTTGGGCTCAGCATAAACTAGAGCCAGGAATGCAGCATCTAGAAAACTGCAGCCAGCAACTCTTGTATTTATAGTCCTCCTCTCCCTCCTGCAAGGCTGAGCTGCCTCTTTTGGTCTTCATTCCAAATTCCTGGGCTAGAGGATGTTGGTCTGTGGTCAGGGGTGGGAGCTGTGTGGACATGATCATTTCCGCTGTAAGCCTGTCAATGGAGAGGAGGGCAACTACTCAAAAATGGTCCCAGGCAAAGACCAATCAGGCAGTGGATTCAGCCGTATGAAATTGCAGTTAGGCTATGTTTTTCAGTTGAGGCTGGGAACTTTTTTTTCCCTTTTGGCTAGCATTTGAAGGAGAAACAGATTGTCCTTTCTGAAACTCTGAAAAGTCATTGCAGTTATTATGTTTATTATTCTCTTCATTTGCTTTGTATAGATCATCTTCCACTTGAATTTCTGAGCAGAACATTCTACAGTCCTTTCCTTTGGCTCTTTCTTTGTACCTTAAGCATAGAAGTGTGTGTGTGTATGTGTGTGTGTGTGTGTGTGTGTGTGCAGACTGAGTTTAACCTGGTGTTCAGACGTGTCTGAGCACGTGTGACAATGGAGGGGCAGAGGGCTATTGACTGGAAGGGTAGGGAGGAGAGATTTTTGCATTGGTGCTGACGAAGAGCCTGGATTGAGGAGGAGAACAGGGCTTATGCCTTGCACATTTACCTCCAGTTCAGATTCAAGAATTTGGTCTGAGCCCTTGAGAAAGTGTGGCTGCCAGCTGAAGCTGTAGGAATCAGTGAGGTTCTGGCATATAAGTCGCACTCAATGTGCAGCACAGTGAGAGAGGCACTGTTCCTTCTGTGTGGAACGCAGTGTCAGGTGTGGTGAAGACACCAGGGGCCTTCAAGTAGTCTTGGCTCCTCGAGGGGATCAGAACCAAGAGTTTCAGGTCTTGGCATGGACAACCAGCTCTACTAATCGTGCTTAGTTCTGCTAAGAAATGGAAGAAACCCAAATCAAACTGGTTCCAGCATGTAAGAGAATTAATTGATGCCTGTACCTGTCCAGCCCAGGGACGGATCTTCAGGCCTAGATGGATGTACAGGTTCAGGTGAAGGTACTTGGGCTCTTTATCTCTCTAAGTACTGGCCTCCTGAAGAAAGGCTTTCTCTACCTAGAAGGAAAAATGGCTGTCAGTGCCCTAGATTCACATCCTCCAGGGAAACAGACTCAGTGGAAATGATACCTTTTAATCTCCCAATATTTGTTGAGAAGAACTCTGGGTGACCAGGCTGGTGGCAGTGCCCACTCCAGGACCAACCATTGTGCTGGGGTATGGGATTCTATGACCAGCTGAACCCAGGCTGAGGGCTGAGTCTTGTGGCTGGAGTGCTGTGATCATAGTCCTACCAGCTTCGCAGGGAACGGGAAAGGGTCCTGAGAAAAGAGTATACACTGCAGCATAATCCTGAAAGGTATCCTCTCGGTGGCCAGCCACAGGGAGGTGCCACCTCAGGTGACTTTTTGAGTAGCAGATGTCAAAGAGAGGAGGACAAAAGGTACAATGTGGAGAGGACTGTACACGAGCATATGAGAGGCTCCCCGGCAGCCCCAGAAGTGCGGAAGGGGCTGAGGCCCCCACTAGCCTGTGAAATCGGAGTGGAGCACCTTGGACAACCCAGGTGATGTTCATTTATGGCCTGGATTATTTCAGTCATTGTATTCCCAGAGACTGGGAAAGAGCACTTTTTGGGGAGGTGTAGGAGGAGTGCCTGCTAATGCCAAGTGCACATTTGTGAAATGAGTCCGGTCAGCTTGGCCATGCAAGAATCTCCAGAAGTGTTTCACTGTGTGTTTGGGTTAAATAGAATTTAACCCAGCGTGGGTTGTGAATAGTGAAAAAGTGTTTGGGCCAGTGCATCAGAAAACCTTTGCTAGAGTGGAAGTACTAGAGTAGGTGTCAGTCTATTTTTGCTGCTCTAACATAATATCTGTTTATTATTTATACCAACCATAAATTTATTGGCTCACAGTTCTGGAGGTTGAGAAGGTCAAGATCAAGGGACCAGCATCTGGTGAGGCCTTCTTGCCACATCAGCCACGGCAGAAGGCTGAACCCATCCTTATATAACAGGACCAATCCCACCCACCCATGAAGGTGGAGCCCTTTCGGCCTAAGCACCTTTTAAAGGTCCCACCTCTTAATACTGCTACAATGGCAACTAAACTTCCACATGAATTTTGGAGGAAATGAACATTCCAACCATAGCAGGAGGTGAGTGGAAGGATAGGAAAGGATGGACAAAGTTTTGGATGTTTGACTTTGAGATGGGAAGAGGCACTATTATTGATGACTCCAGTTGTGAGGCTTATGGTGCAGTGAAGGAAAAGATTATTGAAACTAAGATTAAAGGAAAAGACTGAAAGGCCAGAGTTTGGGATGGGGCATCTGGTGGGTGTTGAAATAACTGAGAAAAATAACAGCAGTGGGAGGAGACAGGGATTGAGACAAATGCTGCAGTTGTCAGTGAATGGGGAGGAGGGACCAGGAGGTTGGTAGATAGAAACTGTAAGGAACAGTAAAGTCTGATGCTGGGGATGTTCTGTTCCAAGAGAAGTGCAGAGGGAAAGAAGCACCCCCTGAGGGACTGCGGCCCAGCTGCCTCCCAATGGTCACATAGAACGCTCAGTGCACAACACTGTCTGCCACGTGAATGACATCCCCTGACCTTTTCCAACATGATGGCCCTGGCTTCAAGGAAGGGATATAATTAGAGATTGTAGGGGATCAGAATATGTCGCCCCAAAATATGCCACTTTGGTGCAGGGATTATTTTGAGATGGAGGCAAATGAGAGCCCAGGCAGAAAGAATCTTTCCCAGAGCTTCCCTTACCTTACTAAAAGCAGGTCCTACTGAGAAATAAGGCCTGCCATAAATCCCTCTCCTAGGGAAGTTTTATGGCTATGAAGAAGAAGGAACATCAGTACCAAGATGGGCTGCACAAATACATCTTACTAAATTAACCTGATCTTCTACTGGTTTCTCCCATATATTTACCTTCCTACAGTCTGCTGCGCCTAAAAGCTTACACGTCTTTTCCCTTGTCACTTTTCTAAAAATTTATTTTTCTTTGTTAAGATGCTAAACAAGCCCCAAGTCTTAACTGCCACAATGAGTTTCTTATCACCGTTCCTCACCTGTGTATGCATGTTGCATGTGTTACACTCTGTATTTTCTTGTTAATCTATCTTTTGTCAGTTTTGTTTCCAGAGCTCCAGCCAGAGACCCAAGGAAGGAAAAAATGTTTTTCCTCCCTACCAGACCCTCTGTTTTCCAGAGGAACAAGAAGGAAGTGCTCAGAGAAGAGGGTGAGGGCTTTGAAGAGTGTCTTGCTCTGTTTTGTGTGCTATAACAGAATACTACATACTTGGTAACTTATAAAGAACAGAAATATATTGGCTCATATTTCTGCAGGCTGAAGTCCAATGTCAAGTGGCCAGCATCTGGTGAGAGCCTTAGAGCTGCACCATCACATGGCGGAAGGTGGATAGACAAAGAACACGAGGCGGTGAGCCCACTCCTGCAAGCCCTTTTTCTGATGGTATTGACCTATTCCTGAGGGCTCATCCCTCTTGGTCCAACACCTTCCATTAGGCCCCACCTTGCAACACTGTCACATTGGGGATTAAGTTTCCAACACACAAATTCTGGGGTATACATTCAAACCATAGGAGGGGGCGTGTTGATAATGGACATGAATAGAGGGGCTACGGGGGGGCGGGGAGGTGAGAGATGGGGTAACAGAGAGGATGCATGGAGTAGAATGTTGAAACTCAACCAGAGCACACACGAAAAAGAGAGTTGCCCATGTAGATAGCAGCTCTGTTACAGATCACCACCTGCCACTTGGAGCATCCATCCTAATGAGTTTGCCTAGATGCTCATACTGGAAGCTACTGTGTGTTTTCTTTGTCCCTGGAATCATGGAAGCCATCTTTCCTAATAGACTACTGCATAGATTTCTTGCTCAGTGTAAATCTCAGTAGTCCTGGGGATGACCCTAGGAGCCTCAGAACTAAACCATGGAAATGCTACACAGTCTATTTTAAGCCAGCCTGTCCAAATATATTCCCACATCACTGTTTTTGTGTAACATGGTATCAAACTGTCAAAATCTTAATCTGGTTGTATAGATTCCCTGCCTTGTTCCAGAAAGGATTATGAGACAATAATAGATTTAACAAGATAAAAATAGGTGAGTAAAGAAATTGAGGTCAAAGGCAAATAAGTTTATAAAAAATACAGTGAAGCCCAGGGTAAGGTTAGCACATCAAATGTCCATGGTATGTTTCCAGAAGTGTGGCTGTGAGCTCCTTAGCCTCCAAAGCACTGGAATAAATAAGATTCATGGCACATAAAAGATTAAAAACAAGCCAGTGTTCAGAAAAGCACAGCTCTTCTTGTTACAGGAGAGCTGAGAGATTTCTCTTGTGGGTCTTCAATAGGAGGCCCAGTGTGATGTAGCAAATAATATCCTCAAACACATTCAGAGAGAATACATAATAATACAGAATAATGAGTTTCCTAGGGTTGTGTCTCATAGTATCTTTCAATGTAGGTCAACGGGAGAGTGAAAAAGTATAGTTTAGTAAAAACTTTTATATGGGAACAAAAAATGGTTCAATTTTCTCTCTCAGGGTCTAGCGGATGCAAAAAAGATTACATTAAAAATTAAAGGAAAGAAGCCAGTCAGTTTGGCTCATGCCTGTAGTCCCAGTGACTACAGGAGGCTGAGATGGGAGGATCACTTGAACCCAGGAGTTGGAGGCTGCAGTGAACTATGATATCACCACTGCACTCCAGGCTGAGTGACAGAGTGAGCCCCTGTCTCATAAATACATACATAAACAAAGTTAAAGGAAAGAATATATGGCACAGTCTCCAGGGAGCCCTTCACCATATTATTTCTGACAACTAAGCGGGAGTTGTTAAATACAGGATAGCAGTGAATTTGATGTCTGTCCTCTGACAAATAGCTACAGAGCATCAACTAAGTCACCCTGGGCTGGAGAAAGGGTAGGAATCCTTTTAAAAAAAAAAACAGCAGGATCTGACCAGGACTTGTGCCTAAACTGAGGGCTAGCTCGCTTGCCTGTGGCTTACAGAAGTACTTGTCTGTAGGGCCACCACTTTCCTTGGAAAGCAATACTAGATCTGTTCTAACACACAGATAAAGTGGGTGATTAAAGCCCAAAAGTTTAATGTGAATCTTGGGGAAAATACTGAAAGCAGGTTTATTCATGGTGAGCATGAGTAGAGTCCCACTTTGTGCTCTGTGTTAACAGTAGAGACAAACTCCTTGCCTTTGTGAAGCTTGCGTTCTTATGGAAGGGGGATGGAGAGTGAAGATGTAAATGGGTGAACAAATAAAAAGATAATTACAAGTTGTGTTCAGTGGAGGGAGGGAGATGGGATGATGAGAGAGAGGAAGCCCTTACGTGAAGTGAGGTGCGATGTCCTAGGTGGGGACACTGAGGCTGGACCTGCATAAGACACTGTTCTTGCCAGAGCCAGGAAAGGAGCCTTCCAGGAAGAGGCAGCGACAAGCAGGCAAGGCTTAGTGTTGAAGGAACTGAGGGCAGACCTGTGTGGCCAGAACCCAGGGAGTAATGGGAGAGGGTGTGAGAGGAGGCTGGGGTTAGGGGGAAGGACCCATTGGAGGAGGCCTTGGGAGGCCACAAGACAGGTGGCCACAAGAAGGTATAATGCTTGAACTTTAAGCATTATACCTTCTTTGTAGAGTTTTAAAAATAACTATGTTCCCAAGTATACCCTTAGGGAATTCAATGAGTAGATCCACTGTCTAGATTGGTTAGAGTAAAAGATATGGTTTAAAGTTGGAGGCAACATAGTGAATTTTATGGTATGTCAATTTGATCTCAATTTTGAAAACATCATAAGGGTCACATCTTAGTGTTCAAAGTGGCCATATATCCAGTTGGTGCTCAATAAATGATGATCATAAAAAATAGTTGCAGGCCCTCTGATACGGTTTGGCTGTGTCCTCACCCAAATCTCATCTTGAATTCCCACACGTTGTGGGAGGAACCTGGTGGGAAGTAATTAAATCATGAGGGCAGGTCTTTCCCATGCTGTCCTTGTGATAGTGAATAAATCTCATGAGATCTGATCGTTCTAAAAAACGGGAGTTTCCCTACACAAGCCCTCTCTTTGCCTGCTGCCATCCACATAAGATGTGACTTGCTTCCTCCTGCCTTCTGCCATGATTGTGAGGCTTCCCCAGTCACATGGAACTGTGAGTTCTCCATTTCCTTTGTAAATTGCCCAGTCTTGGGTATGTCTTTATCAGTAGCATGAAAACGTACTAGGACACTGTCTGTAAAAAATGATAGTTTTGCCTTTGGAAGAGTTGCTAGTTCTTCTGATAGTCATGATCTGGCATGGCCATTGTCTCCTTTGACCCCTTCCTTGTGTGTGACAGCATCCTGTGTGTCCAGAGAATGATGACTTTTGTTCAGAGGTTAGAGCTGTTGTGAGGGGTTTCAGCCATTCCTCAAGACATGTGAAGTCATCAGGGACTGAGTAAAAAATGAAAAAAGGAAAAGAAAGAGGGAGAGGGAAGAACCTACTAGAAAAGGTCTACTTTGTTAAAGGGAAATGCTTGCGAATCCCAATGGTTGAGGTAGTGATGAAATAAATGATAAAGCATGGAGTCACGATTACCCAAAGCTGGCATTCTAGACTCTTTTAAAGGGGGTTCTGTTCCTTTCTTTCAACTTGCACACATCCAGGGCTGAGTTGCTGTCCACCTAGGGCTGCTAAAGGGGTGGTGGCAAGGGTGGGGGGGTGAACATGGAGTGATGGTATGAGCTGGAACTTCAGCGCCTGAGTCCTTGCCAGCTGTGACCCTCTCCTGACGCAGTTTCCGAGAGAAATATATGCCTGGAGCACACGGTCGGCCAAAACACACTCTTGACGGTAAGGACTTGTCCCAAACGCTGGTGAATTCCTCTGTTGAAAAAGGCATCTTTTGTGTAGAGGAGAGAGCCTGTTGTTAAATGGTTTTCTTTCCCTTTTCCTCCAACTGCACGAGCTTCTGTGATGTCTATGGTGATTCCGTGCAAAGGAAGCAAGAAGGAGAAGAGAGACTCCCTGTAAGGTCTATGCAGCATCTCAGCATAAATCTAGCCCTTCCAATGCAGGTCTTTCTTGGGGCACTTTCCACGTGGGGCCAGCCCTCGCCTGTCCTGCCTCAACAGAGAGATGGTGGGGGGGAGGTGGGAGAGGAAGGGGAAGGGAGAAGGAAGAAGAGAGGCAAAGGCGGGGGGAGGGGAGAGGTCCTAATATTTTTCTCTTACAACTGGACCCCTACTCTTCCGCATATGCAAAGTGGTTTCAGGAGTCCTTACAAATAGTTTCTCCAAAGTAGATGAGAACAAGTGCTCTGCTATCTTGTTTTGTTTCGCAGACACCTTTATGTCAGCGAGTATGAGTATTCCCCTTATCCACAGCTTTACTTAAAGTGGTTTTAGTTACCCATGGTCAACTGCAGTCTGAAAATATTAAGATATTTTAAGAGAAAGAGAGAGAGACCACATTTACATAACTTTTATTACAGTATATTGTTATAGTTCTATTTTATTATTATTGCTGTTAATCCTTTGCTGTACCCAATTGGTAAGTTAGACTTTATGATAGGCATATATGTATAGGAAAAAGAACATAGTATGTATAGGGATCAGTATAATCTCCAGGTTCAGGCATCTGCTGGGGGTTTTGGGACACATTCCCCACAGATAAGGGGGTCTGCTGTGATACGAAGGGAAGCTTCTGCAGGGGGCATTTAACCATCACAAATGCAAGGGAGAGGCTGCTGTGCTGCTGATGGGCTGGGTGGGTCCTTTCAATTCCACCCCCTCTCTGTTGTGTTGAATCTCCTCTCCAGGTGGCAGATAAAAGCCCCATGGCTCACTCACCCAGAAGAGCTGGTGAGTGAAGTAACGTTCTTCAATTATGGATACTTTTCTCCCTCTTCTTAGCTTACTTTATTTTTAAATTCGAGAATAGAAAAGAAAGGTGGTTTAGTTAGTGCTATCCCTCAGAGATGGACAAATAGATTACTCTTTGAAAGACCTATTTTTTGTTTAAAGTAACATTATTAGAAAGTACAGGCTCTGTTGTAAAATATCCTGTCAATACTGAGGTTGATAGAGTTCTAGACGACAGTGTCTTACTCTCTCCACAAATTCTACTCCCTTCCCAGGGAAAAGGACTGGCAATGATTGATGCCTGTGCTTTCAAAGTTTCCTGGCATTCATAGACACTCATATTTATATGAATATACATATACAGAGTTTTAAAAAAAGTTCTCTGTAATTATTGTATTATTTCGTATTTGTTTTTTTTTTTATTTTTTGAAAGAAAGAAAAAGGAAAGAAAGTGGGAGTGAAAGAAAGAAAGAAAATGTATGAGAGAAAGCATATTTGTTTTTATATTTTGAAATAATATAGATTAACAGGAAGTTGTAAGGATTGTGCTGTGAGGTCTCCTGAACCCTTCATCCAGTTTCTCCCAACATCAAAACCAGCAATGGACATTGCTATAATGTGCGTGTGTAGTTCTCTGCCATTTGCTCACATGTGTAGACTCATGTAATCACCGTAGTGATGAAGGTATAGAGCCCCGTTCCATCACCACTGCTGTGGCCAGGATGTTTGTGCTGCCCCCAAATTCATGTTGGAACCTAATCCCCAATGTGGTAGTGTTAAGAAGTAGGGCCTTTGAGAAGTGGAGCCTTTATGAAATGAATTAGTGCCATTACAAATAAGAGACCCCAGGGAGCCTGTTTGCCCTTCCACCCTGCGAGGACCCAGTGAGAAGGCATCATCTATGAGAAAAGGGCCCCACCAGACGCTGAATCTGTCTGCGCCTTGATCTTGGACTTCCCAGCTTCCTAAACTATGAGAAATAAATTTTTTTTTTTTGGTTGCTGTTTCTAAGCTACCTAACTTCGGATATTTTTGTTACAACAGCCCAAATAGACTAAGATAATTATAATAATCTTTGTGCTACCCGTTTATAGTCACACCTACTTCCCCTCTCATTACCCCAACATTCAGAACCTCTTGTGTTACTGTTTCTTTAAACACATGAATTGTTACATACTACATCTATTGATCCACAGTTTGCTTCTTTCTCTTAACAATTAGGTCTAGAGAGTTTTCCACGGTAGTACTGGGATTGGTCAGGGAAGGCCTAGCCACTGCAGGTTATTCTATGTGGGTGGTACATCACTACTGAGGGATTTATAGGTTTGGTTTGGTGATTATCAACTACTGCTGCATTGAATATCTTCTTAGGTGGATCTTTATGCACTGAATTGCAAGTATTTTTGAGGATCAAGTCCTGTGAGTGAAATTTCTGTGTCAAAGTGTTTGTGCATTTTTTTGGAGATACTGTCACACTGATTTCTGAAAAGGCAGTATCAGGGCACACTCTGAGCTGTAGTTTATGAGGGTGGGAAGTCCTGCTTTCTGGGGTGGTAATTAAAGGCTGGTGGCAATTTTTATTTCATATTTTCATTCTCTCCTTTTGAGTGAAATAGGATCTCAGGCAGTATATGACTGCACCGGGGCAGGTTCTTTCTGCAGTAATTTAGCTTTTCTACAGGCGTATTGGTTTTCCAGGGCTGCTGGAAAAACCACCAACTGGCTCTCAGAACAACAGAAGTGTGTTGACTCACAGTTCTGGGGGTCAGAACTCTAAAATCAAGGCTGGGTGTGGTGGCTCATGCCTGTAATTCCAGTCCTTTGGGAGGCTGAGGCAAAGGGATTGTTTAAGCCCAGGAGTTGGAGACCAGCTTGGGCAACATGGCAAAACTCTGTCTCTACCAAAACAAACAAAACAATTAACTGGGTGTGGTGGTGCCTGCCTGTGGTCCCAGCTACTTGGGAGGCTGAGGTGAGAAGGATTGCTTGAGCCCAGGATGTCGAAGCTTCAGTGAGCCAAGATCGCCCCACTGCACTCCAGCCTGGGCAACAGAGTGAGACCCCCCGCCCCCCACCTCTCTCTCTCTCTCTCTCTCTCTCTCTCTCTCTCTCTCTCACACACACACACACACACACACACACGATGACAGCAGAGCCAGACTCCCTCTCCAGCTTCTTGGAGTACCTCGGCTGGTGGCAGCATAACTCTAGTCTCCACATGGCCTTTCCCTGTGTGGCTGTCTGTGTTCAAATTCCCACTTTGTATAAAGACACCAGTTTTATTGGATTAGGGGTCCACCCTGCTCCAGTATGACCTCATTTTAACTGATTACATTTGCAGTGACCCTATTTCTAAATAAGGTTGCATTCTGAGGTACTAGGAGTTAAGACTTCAACATGTGAATTGTTGTGGGGAGGACACAATTCTACCCATAAGAACAGGTGTCACAAAAAAGAACAGTTCACTATAAAACACACAGCATACATTGTTTTTTCATTCTGGATGGCAGACTTTTCCCCCATCTCACACCTGCCCCCTCCCGGCCATCCTCTGTCTCATTACAGGTCCCACTCTTGACCCAGCCACCCCGATAGACCTTTAGTGCTTCCCCTTTCCAGTCTGTATTTGACAAATTCCAGTCTGTATTTGAGTATTGAGGTGTTCCTCATTAATCAGCATCTTCTTTGTAGCTGTAGAAGAGGGAAAACTTCCTCTGTACCCTGCGAAGTTTCCATAGTTGAGTCTGTGCAATAGACAGGAGACAGATTAACAATTTCTCCAATTAACCCACATGTAGAAAGAAGTAAACCAAACGGAGATAAATTCAAGAGGCATGGGTTCATGAGCAAAAGCAGGTAAGGATTCCCCTGAGAGCATTCTACCTGCAGGGCCCCCCTGGCAGATATGCAGAATTGGAGGGGTGCTTGGCTGAGGTTTTTATGATAATGACAGAGTATTAGTTGGGACTAACGACTCCATATTCTTGAAAGAGCATGACAAGTTGCTCATCTTTTTTCTTTCTTTTTTTTTTGTTTTGACAGGGTCTTGCTCTGGTGCCCTGGCTGGAGTGTGGTGGTATGATCATGACTCACTCCAGCCTCCACTTCTTGGGCTCGAGTGATCCTCCCACCTCAGCCTCTTCAGTAGCTGGGACCACAGGCATGTACCACTGTCCCTGCCTAATTAAAAAAATTGTTTTTGTAGAGATGAGGGTCTCACTATGTTGCCCAGTCTGGTCTTGAACTCCTGACCTCAAGTGATCTTTCTGCCTTGGCCTCCCAAAGTGCTGGGATTACAGGCATGAGCCACTGTGCCTGGTCCAAGTTGTAAATCGTGACTGGGTACTGTTATGTGCTAGTTATTATGACCTAAGCACGTTACATGTATAAACACGCTCAGTCTTCACAGTATCTCTAAGAAGTAGGTTCGATTAATGAGTCTATAGATAAATAAACTGGGACACAACTTTGAGTCATATTCAGTTCCCAGCCTTTGGGAGGGAAGGCATCCCTTTATTGCTTTGCAACAAAAACTTAATTTCACAATCAGCCACTCATGCTGATATGAAAGTGACTTAAGAAAACGTGGCCTTTCCACAGTTGGGGATTTGGAAAGGGCTAGAGTGATACCCCTTGATCATGCCACAGTTCTGCTTTGTAATGAATTCTAACATGTGGTAATAAAGACTCCCCTCCACCACAGTGAGAAGAAGCAAAGGTGATTTATGAAAACTCGCTATAGCCAGGGATACAGCTTTTGTCACATGTGATGGTAGGCACTCCGAGACAGGCAGGGGAGAGAGAAACCCTTTGAGTAGAAAAAGAAAGGCTTTAGGTGTGCTCTGATGGGAAGGTGCTGGCAGGGGGAGGCTGCAGGTGAGTTGACTGGAAGCAGGCCTCTGAGCTGATTGGTTTGGGAGGCATATTTGGCTTTCCCTGGTTGGTCCTGACTTTGGGCTGCTTGCTGTGGAGGTTGTGGGTCATAGTTCCACCATCATGTCTGGCCTGAGCCTTGTGCTTCTGTATATTCCATCTCTCCATTATTACACGGTGGTCTGTATATTCCATCTCTCCATTATTACACGGTGGGGTCTGATAGTGTATTATGAGTTCTCCTGACTGTGGAGTTAAGGCGGTAGCCTTTACAGCATGTATGGTCAAAGAAATACTCTGGGTCTGACTCAGTCTCTTTGGGCCCCATGTAGTTTTGTCTTGTGGCTTTTGCTCTGCCTGCGTCTGGGCCCTGATTGCTGGGAAGTGGCTTGGAGTGCTGTGTTTGTTATCAGTCGCTCTCTGTGGCCGGCCTGGCTTCCTTTCACCTTTCTCTGGGTGAGAATCTTCTCCACGGCTGTGCCAAGCTAGAGCTCTCGGCCTCTCCCATCCAAGCCCACTGTGGCTACCCAGAGCTTCTTTCTTTTCATGTGAGGCCACATCCTCCTAGATGTGGTGCTAGGAGGGCAGTTTTAGAACTCTTGAGAGCTTCTCATTCTGTTCTGAGGAAACACAGATGCCCACCCTCGGATTTACACAAGGGACTTTGCTGTTCAGTCACGCTGTGCTGAGTGTGGGAGGTTTTGGTCTTCCTGTAGGTTTGTCTTCCTTCTGCTTTCTGCCTTGCTGTGGTTACAGTGAGTCTCCCTGACACTCTGACACCCAGTACACGGACAAGTGCAGGACCAGGTCGGGGGATCCAGGGAAAAACCCAGGGGCATAAACAAGCCTCCTTCTTGTTATCTTTGTCTCCTTTCTGCGGGTACAGTTTGAATACAGCTGATGGATTTGAGATTTGCAGAGCCGAAAACTACTGAAAAGTGATTTTGCTTGATGAACAAATGATTTAAAGAATGCTTTAATTTGGATGACATTTATTGAGGACTCCCTGACTCTGGAGGAAGTGTGCTGGGTGTGAGGGGGCAGGGCAGGCAAGTCAGGGCCCTACTGGGCTCAGAAACTGGTATTCCCGAATACGGCATTTCGACATACTGAACTGAAGAAGGCTCAAGGTCTCTCTGACCTCTCTCAGCCCACCACCATCTCTGTCAAAGAACTGAAGTCCCTTCATCTGCCTAAGATCCAGACCCACCAATAAGAACAACTGTTTCTTCTTCCCCTCCCTGTAAGAGAAAGGTTGTAGCCACACCTGAACAGACCCTTTCACAAGATAATCTAGTCCTGGTTAATCTCCGTTCCTGGGTCCATTCATTCTCCCTAGTAATCCTTTATTGTCCCTCAACATGTTCCTGAAGACCAGGGTTCTCTCTAGGTCCCGTTGCTCACCGCACAGAAAGCCAGTCACTGAGACAATGAGTATTCCCAGGGAAGAAGGCTTCATTATTTTACGGATGATGTCAGCCAGAGAGACGGAAGCCAAACCTCTAATCCGTGTTGTCCCCTACTAAAATTAAGGGCTTATCTAGTTGAGAAGGAAAACAGGAGGGGCAAGGAAGAGGAGGCGATAAACAGGCAGCAGGTGTGTTTCATTGTATGAATTTAAGTTTCTCAAGCTTCAGTTCTATGGGCATACAGCTAGTTGGAAAATTGGGCTGGTTTCAAGCAGAATTTTTCTTCTCCCCTCCTGCTTTTCTAGAATGGAATATAAGCTTCTGAACCACATTGGAGGTGGTAATCACTCTATGAGTGTATACTTGTTAAATATATCTGTATGCCTTTTCTCCAATTAACCCACCTTTTGTGAGTTGATTTCTCAGTGAACCTCAGAGGGCCAAGGAGAAAGCTCTTTCTTGGCCCTCATAGCACTCAGGCACCTCAGCATTTGCTTTGGGAGATGCACAAAAGTGCCTGTGTCTGTCTGATCTGAGAGAATATTGTGAGGAAGCGGCTCAGCTTTCTCAAAGCCAGTTTGCTGAAAATCTCTTCTTGGGGGTGATCAATTAGCCGAGCTTCAAATGCCCCAAGAAAACAAAGCATTATTGTATGAAAGTTGGCCATTATTGTTTTTAAAATAACTGTTTTGTTTTGGCACATGGCGGCCTGCAAGGGGCTTATCAGAGCTGAGTTTCTGGTGAGATGGTAGGAACTCAGATACGAGCAACAAAGTTGAATTTTTCCCTAACCTCGTGCTCCCAAAAAGCATTGCTGATTGAGAAATCTCCCACCCTTTTGTCTTCTGAGAAAGGGCTAACTGTAGATGACCACTCTGCTCTTGAATATTCCAACAAATCCCAAGATGAGAGCCACCTCCACCCTTCCTTATGACCCCTGTGAGAATTGAGGATGACTTCCTTGCCAACTTGCCTCTATTTAAAATTTTTTTTTTAAGTTTTAAAACTGTTTTTGAGATGGAGTCTCACTCTGTCACCCAGACTGGAGTGCAGTGGCACTATCTTGATTCACAGCAACCTCCCCCTCCCAGGTTCAAGCGATTCTCCTGCTTCAGCCTCCCCAGTAGCTGGAATTAGAAGTGCCTGCCACCATGCCCAGCTAATTTTTGTATTTTTAGTAGAGATGGGGTTTCGCCATGTTGGCCAGGCTAATCTTGAACTCCTGACCTCAAGTGATCTGCCCGCTTTGACCCCCAGAAGGTGCTGGGATTATAGGTGTGAGCCACCACACCTGACCTACTTGCCTCTAGAAAACCCAAGGCCAACTTCCTTTTCTTTGAGGTGTTCCTCATTAATCAATGTCTTCTTTATAGCTGTAGGAAAGGGAAAACTTCCTTTGTACCCTGTGAAGTTTCTATGGTTGAGTCTGTGCAATAGACTGACAGGAGACAGATTAATAGGAGAAAAAACACTTTAATTACGTGCATACCCATGGGAGTCCCACAGATGTGAGACTCAAAAAAGGGTCAGATGACTGAAGTTTATGTAGCATCTGAGCTACGGAAAGGAAAAGAGGCTTGGGGTTTCGGGGGGGTGGTAGTGACATAAGTTATGGGAAGGTGAGGGGAGGAAATGCACGACAAACAAAGGTCATCTTGTTATGTAGATAAAAGGTCTCCCAGGAAACAAAAATGATCTCTGAACAGCCTGTAAAAGAATTAGGTGATAACCTGTGATAAAGCCTGTCTAGGCATTCAGTCTCTTCTCTTGCGATACAGTTAATCTTCCCTGGTTTTTGAGATTCTTGGGGAGGAGGCTTATGATAGTTGAATTCTTTCTGGAAAGTTTATCTTTAGGTGGATGAGGGAACTTCCGAGAGAGACCCTCCCTGTGGGAGAGTGGGGGAAAGAGGGGAGAGACACAGGGGAGGTCAGAGAGACCTTGTTCTGAGGCTGCTTCTGGGACCTTCCAATCTCCCTTAGCTCAAAGTACTCAGCATGCTGAAGTGCCATACTTTAGGGTATTGCTTTCTGGGACCCAACACAGCAATAACTTGCATGAAATCACCCCCTTAATTGATCCAGGTACTCTGTCTTTTACACTAGACAGCCATCAGCAGGGTCTAGCAGGGAGGCGGCGGGGGGTGGGTGGTGTCAGATGGACAGGCAGGGAGTTCAGCTAACACTTTACTGGGGACCACCCACCAGCAGGCTCCATGCACAAGAGGAGGTCAGCCAGCAGGTAGTGGGGGCATCCAGACCAGAGGTGGACATTAACAAGAAGGACTCTCATCTCTGTTTAGTCTAATAAGACCAGGTAGTGCTCTGATCGTAGAAAAACCAAGAGTTGAGCTTTCTAACTGGCAGTACCCACAGCTGTGCCTAAGCCAAATATCTGGCTAGAAAGTGATTCTAAATATGTTCATCTGAAGTTAGATGTAGGAAGTGCAACATTGAGAAGATGCACTGAATAGAACTTTTAACTTTATACCTAGTGATAAGTAGGTATAGACTTAACCATGTACTAATTACATTTTTAGTTGAGAGATAAAAAGTAGAGAGAGATTTTTTTTTCCTTCTGTTTAGGACAAAATTCCCTGGGCAATTGAAATGAATGTATTTGAACGATTGCAGTTGGGATACTGCTATTGCAATTGGGATATTTCTTTGGGATGGAAAAAAAAGGGAGAAAATTTAGGATTTTATAAACAAGGGAGCTGTTTGGAAGGATGGAGTTGGGTCTTGTGTTAAAACATGGAAGAGGGGGGTGGTGGGGGAGTTTCTCAACTGCTGCTGCTTACAGTGGCTTTCTGAGCCCAGGGCCCAGGTAAAGTTTGACATTGCCACTTCCAATCTATGTCCCTTGAAATAAAAAACTGGTTACCAGTTTTTTGTTTTTTGTTTTTTTTTTCCCCTGGTACTTCCAGTTCCATGTGATGGACGTCCTTCAGAAAAGTATAAATGTTTCAACAGGGCTACTGTAATATCTTTTTAAAAAAGTGGAACGATGTTGTTCCCCAGAAACTCAGTTCTGGCACCTGTGTTATCTTCCAGCAAATGAATCCTCTATCTCCAAATGTGTAGTGATTAAACCTTTTCCCCAACACGTAATGATTTCTTTACAAAACCAGCTTCATAATGAGCATTTCTTAGAATGAAATGAAAGCAATTATGCTTACATTCACAAATCTTTGCTCTGTAATGATTTTAACCAGAGTTCACATTTCTAAATTCCTAGGTGCAACACATTCAAATTCTTTGTAATTAAGAGCATTTAAATTCTCATTGTCTTATGAGTTGCCATCTCTTCAACTTGAACCTCCAGGGCATTCACAAAAAAGTCAAATTAGTGAAAGGTCCTGGATGACAAAGACTAACACATCGATGACCCCAGAGTCAACTCTGAAAGCTCAAGTCCTGCATCTCTCTTTGATGGAGATTATTTTAGCTGTGATAACTTATCCCTTGGTTCATGCCATGTTGAAAATCACTCTGTCATCATATGACACTGATCAAACAGCTGAATGTTTCGATGCTTCTTGCAAACCCGATTGAAAGGAGGCACAGGGCCAGGAGACAAGCTCCACAAGGAGTTTTAGACCTCATAAATGTCTCTGCTTCATGGTTCTTAGAGCAGCATGTGGGCACTGGAGCAAGCTTGCTGGCTGTTAGGTCCTGAGGCCTCAACTCTCCTTCAGAGCTCCACTCTTGTGAACAAAGAAGATAGTAAGAATGAATAATGCACAGCATAGGAAAACTCTGGACTTCTCAGGGGAGAGAGGAAGAGTCCAGAGAATAAAATCCCATTTATATTTAAAACAGAACAAATGTTTAACCAGCAGTTTAATGCATTCATCTGCACTGGGTAAGATGTTGTAGGAGAGGTGAAGAAACCCAGGTTCTGGTGTAAAAGAGGAAGAAATCATTTTCCCCCAACCTTCTTACCTGGAACAGACCCCTATAGCAAAAAAACAGGTTAACAAAAGCAGAAGTTTATTAACATGTATATCTCATGTATTCATGGGAGATACCAGGGAAAAATGAGTAGATCTCAAAGAGGTGCCTTACAACTCAGGCTTATATAGCATCTTCAACAAAGAACAATTTTGGGAGATGTGGCAAGACAAAGAAAAAGGACCCTGATGCACATTTTCCAGGGAATACTACACAGACATAAAAAGAATGAAATCATGTCTTTTGCAGCAACATGGATGCAGCTGGAGGTCATTATCCTAAGCAAATCAATACAGGGACAGAAAACTGAACAGTGTATGTTCTCACTTATAAGTAGGAGCTAAACATTGAGTACACATAGAAAGAGGGGAAAGATAGACATCAAGGCCTACTTGAGGGTGGAGGGTGGTGTGTCATTGGTCACGTTGGGGTCACCACCTGCGGAGGTCTGTTCTGCAGACCCTGATTCCGGGGCAGATGAATAAATACATTCAAACACGGAGTACAGTGAATGAGTGGACTGGGGGGTCATGCACTTCCCACAGAGCGAGATCGCAGCTGTATAACCCCAACTAGTTCTCCTTCCTTGCATTTATTCAGTACAGATTTAACAATAAAGGCTTTGAGTAAACACACTCGTAGATAATTAACGTGGTTAAGAGAGTAGTTCTTTGAAAGATTAAAGCTTAGGTACCAATGCCCGGAGCAAACACCATTAAAGGATAATCTCCCTGGTTGACCTCCCCTGCAGAGGGCCATCTGGCTTAAAGGGTACGTGAGTAAACTAGCTAGTTAGTGTAGAGACAAAGGAATGTGGGGAGTTTATCTAATTATTTAACTAAAGGGACAAGGCTGCCTTCAGCCAAGTAATAAAAAACCCTTGGGCCTTCCAAAAGGGTTTGTGACTATATTCTATAACTTTAATATTTCTGCCACCATCCTGAGTGAACCCCAACAGGGTGGGAAGAGGGTGAGAGTCAAAAAATGACCTATTGTGTACTATGCCTACTACCTGGTGTCAGAATCATTTGTGCACCAAACTCCAGTGACACACAGTTTAGCCATGTAACAAACTTGCACATGTCCCCTTTGAACCAAAAATAAAAATTGAAATTAAAAACCAAAAAAAGAAAAAGGATCTTGAGTCTATATGAGCTGGACATTGTGGGAAGGAAAATAAATGAGAAACAAATGATGGATAAAGGCTGGTTGGAAATGTTTGTTGGATGGATTCCGCTGATGCCATCTCCAATCTGATAAGGGTCTAAAGTTGTCTTTGGTCATCAACCTTTGTTCTTCCTGGTAGAGAGGAAAGGAGGGACATCTTTGTAAATTTATGTCCTGCTTTCAGGCAGAAAATGAGAGGTAAGAGAAGTCTTCATCTGTTGATTCTCAGTTGACTTTGGCTCAAAATAATCCTTATACCAAAGTGGCAGATTTTGGGGTGACATGTTCTGGTCTGCAATACTGGCCTTAGTCTTAGTGCCATGCTGAAAGTGCTTGGTGTTAGCTTACTTCTATTTTTGCATAAACACTTTGGAGCGAGTGAGTTTTACCGATTTCGTATCCATATGAGGAAATTGAGGCTCAGAGAGGTTAAGTCACCTGTCCAAGGCCACATACTTAGTAAAGGCATAACTAGGACTAGAACATAGGTCCCTCTGACTCTAAATTCCATGGTAAATGGCTGGTTGACTAGTATCTATAATTGAGCGATAGTATCTATAGTTGGGCTGGAGAGATAAGATGTAGTAATGTGAAAAAGTAACTAATAATTTACTATTGAGTTTAAAAGTGGAGGGATAGTCTTGGCTGGGGGAGGTGGTGACATACAGCATTCTTCAGGGGGTGTCTGCACTGGGCTTAATAGTAGGAACAGAGTCAAATGTCTTCTGTGGGGGAAGAGGGTGGTTTTCATATTTAAACCTGCATTAGAATCACCTGAGTGCTTATCAAAACACAGGCTATTCTGATTTAGTAAGTCTTGGGATGAGGACTTAGACTTTGCATTTCTAGTTAATTCTCATGTGATGCTGATGCTGTTTGTCCAGGGACCATACTTTGAGAACCACTGCTCTAAGCAAAGGCAAAAAATAGAAAAAAAAGTAGAATTAAAGGATTTATTTGGAAGCCAGTAATTTGGCTAGTTCGGTTCTAGTGGAGGGTTTGTGCAAGCCAGTAGGTTTATGGAGATGAGGCTGAAAAAGTAGTTTAGAGCAAATGCATTCTGTCACCTATAAAGAAATAGTTTTATTATTGAAAAAAATGAAGGAACTATGTTCAGTTATAGTGAATTTCAGTTAATATGCCTTATGGGAAAAATGCATTTCTCCCTGTTGTAGATTGCATTATTGGCCCCTAGTTTTGCCCTTCCCTATATCATGCACTCCATCCATGACTTTAGAGTTCTTCCATAAATGTGGGGCATATTTCTTTGCCCCTTGACTTTGGGTTTAATCTATGTGCTTTGCTTTGGCCAATAGAATGAGGCAGAAGTGATGGTGTCAAGTCCAAACCTACGCTAAGTGACTTAGTGGATTTCCACCTGACTTCTTGTGCCTGGGCCATCATCACAAAGAGATTGTGCCTCAGTTGGTCCACTGGTCCAGGGAAGATGAGTGACACACGGAGCAGAGCCATCCCTGTTGAGCCTAGACTAGACTAGTCACCCCCTACCTCCAGGTGCATGAGAAAGAACAACTGATTGGTGTTTTAAGCCACTGAGTTTTGTGATGGTTTGTTTACTCAGCAATAAAGTTCCTGATACTTCTTTAAAACACTTATAATGATTTGAGTGTATGTATTTTAGGCTGTCTAATCACGACAGCAAAATCATTATTTTTCTTTTTATAAAGAATCATAAATGAAAGTTGTTATGCTTACAAAGCCATGATAATCTTTTGCAAAATGACAAGTGCATCACCCAGACACTTCTTTTATAAGAAGGTCTCCTGCAGCCTCTGGGCTTTTTTCCTATCTTTTTCTGTGGTTTCCTCAATTTTAGGCTCAGGCAGAGCCCCTTCACTTGCCTGGGACTTATTATTCTTGAAGGATCTAATGAGCAGCCCATTATGCTGTCAGTTCATTGATTAAGAGTGTCTTCAGCATGAGAGAAGATCATTGTTATGGAAATTTCCCTGCTCCAATCTATTTTTCCTAATATACTGGGTGCAAATGAGAACCTGAGTTTGAGGAGAGAGAAAAGTGAGCTGTTAGACCAAGCCATAAATCCAGGCCAAAGAGTGGGTTAGCATTTGTAAAACATTGCACTTTAATTTTTGATAAAAGATCATTCTGTTGATTAACCACTTAGATCCTTGGCTTGAACCCATTTTGATTCCTATGAAAGAAAGTGGGGGGGGGCTCCTTGGGGCTACTGGGCAACATGGTTCATTCTAGAAGCAAAAGGAACTTCCTGCGTTCTCTGTTCTTGTTAACAAGTCTCTACAACCTGACGTTTCATGACAGTGTAATGTCACTGGTTTGCCGCTTTACTACTTATGTGGGCCCTGAATATGAGTGTAGTGGAGGCTGTTGAGCTGTAATCTTTATAGACTGCCCTTTACACCAGCGGCTGCTGTGTCCAAGTATCCAAACATATAACCAGCTGTTCTGTGAGTTCCTGTGGCATAATAAGACATACATATTTGGCCGGGAAGGGTGGCACTTTGGGAGGCTGAGGTGGGAGGATCACTTGGAGGTCAGGGGTTTGAGACCAGCCTGGACAACATGGTGAGCCCCCATCTCTACTAAAAATGCAAAAATTAGCCAGGCATGGTGGTGCCTGGGAGGCGGAGGTTGCAGTGAGCTGAGATTGTGACACAGCAGCCACTGGTGCCTGTTTCCTGGCATCCAGCTCCAAAAAACTGGTGATCTCCAGAGTGATATGTTAAGGACAAGACTGGTGGCTGAGTTCCCCTACACAGTTTCAGGATGGGGGCTGGTCACCAAGGCATAATTAGAGGACTGGAACTTTCTTTCTGTCCTACTCTCCCGACCTCTGGGGAGGGGAGGAAAACTGCAGGTTGAGTTCAATCACTAATGATTTAATAAATCATGCCTATGCCATGAAGCTTTCATAACAATCTCTAAACAATGGGGTGTGGAGAGCTGGGTTGGTGACTACATGGAGGGAGGGTGGTGTGCCCAGAGAGCGTGTGGAAGCTCTGCATCCGGTTCCCATACCTTGTCCTATGCACCCCTTCCATTTGGCTCTTCCTAAATTGTATTTTTGATAACGAACTGGTAAAAGCAAGTTGTGACTTCTGAGGTCTGAGAGCAGTTCTAGCAAATTATCAAAGCTGATGAGGGATTTGTGAGAACCCCTGATTTATAGCCAAGTTGGACAGAACTGTTGGAAACCTGGGGACCTAACCCTTGTGATCGCATCTGGAGTTCCGTCAGTCGTGTGGTACTGAGTCCTTAAACCTGGAGCCTGTCACTGTCTCTGGGTAGTTAGTTCAGAATTGAATTGAATTGTAGGATACGATACCACACCTGGATAATTTTTAAATTTTCTTATAGACATGGAGTCTCTGTATGTTGCCCAGGCTAGTCTTGAACTCCTGGGCTCAATTGATCCTCCTGCTTTGGACTCCCAAAGTGCTGGGATTACAGGTGAGAACCACCGCACCCGGCCTAGAATTTGTATTTCTAACAAGTTCTCAGGTCGTGCTGATGAGGATGGTCTGCTGACTTCACTTCAAAAAGCATTGTCCTACCTACCTTTTGAATTCTTTTCCAAAATTTCTTATTGCTCAGTTCCCTGAACTGTTTTCTTCCCATTCTCATGGGTGTTGTCCATCTCTGATGGTGGAAACTCTAATTCCACTGCCTCTTTTACTTCCAACAGACTCTTCGTTGGCCCTCTCTCAGCAAGTGTGTATAGGGCAAGGGCCTCAGCAGAAAGCATTTTTCTTCTCTGTGCAAGGCACATGCCAAATAACTGAAATACAGTGACACTTATGGTGTTTCTGCTTGAAAATATAAATGATAAATTTATGGTATTTCAGGGGATTGAAAATAAAAATGAGAAGACGTTTGCTTAGTGAAGGGTCAATCTTGCCCTCAAAGAGTTTGGCCATTGCCTAGCTCCTGGGAGGTAACCTCCAAGCCTGTGGAATATCCTGTTTGGGAAGAATGTCTTGTTTACCTGGAGGCCTTGAGTCATACAAGATAGTCTGTGTTAACAGTGTGTCTTAGTCTGTTTGGGCTGGTGTTACGGGCACGGCACCCGGCTGAAACCCCTTGCAGCCTGGGGCGGGGGCTCCAGGTCCTCACTGGGCCTGGGCAGGCATCAAGGCAGGGGCAATGTTGCTGTGAGCTCCTGCTGTGGTCCTGGCCTTCAGGGGTGGCCCAGAGCTCCCCCTTGCCCATAGCATGACCCAGCCTGGCCCCATCATGGCAGCCCCCAGGGTGGTGGGCTTGGGGTGGGAGAGGCTATTTGCCTCCTCCCTGTGCCCTCCCTGCAGCAGTCAGCGTGATGGCAGTGGCTGCCTGAGACGGCCTGCTGCTGCTGTCACTGCTACAAAATGCCTTAGACTGGGTAACTTACAAAGAACAAAATTTGTGGCTCACATCCTAGAGGTTTAAGATCAAGGCACCAGCAGAGCCACTGACTGGCGAGGACAGTCTGCTTCATAAACAGCACCTTTCTGCTCTGTTCTTACATGGCATAAGGGGTGGAAAGGCTCCCTCAAGCCTCTTTTATGAGAGAACTAATCCCATTCAAGAGCATGGAGGCCTAATCACTTCCTAAAGGCCCTCCCTCTTAATACTATCACATTGGGGATTAAGTTTCAAGGTATGAATTTTGAGAGAACAAGCATTCAGACCAAAGCACAGCATGATTTCTGGTGGTGGCCTTGGGCTACATAGCACCAGTTTGACCTCTGGAGGGGCTGGAGACTAAGGCCAGCCACACAGCTAGTCAGCCATGTCTGCACAACTGAGCAGTGGTAAAGTCCCCAGACACCAAGACTCAGCTGAGCTTCCCTGGATGTGAATACCTGTGTGTGTTGCCGTACATCATTGCTGAGAGGAGTAAGCATTGTCTGCATGACTATCCTGGTCTCTGTTGGACTCTACCTCACGCGTCTTCTTTGTTGATTTTAATCTGTATCCTTTCACTTTGATAAACTATAATCATGAGTGTAAGGATTTTTTTTTGAGTTCTTTGAGTGCTAGCAAAAAATTAAATCCAAGAGTGGTCTTAGGGACCCCCCAGTCTGCAACAATAAACATATGTGATAATAAATTACCAAACATATCATGTGCCAAGTGCTAAGAAGAAGAGGAAGTGGTAAGTTTCACATGTGCTGTTGAAGGAAGACAACCTTTGTTGGGGGGACGAGGGGAGGCTCCTGGAGGAGAGAAGACTTGAATTATTCTTAAAGGATGAGTAAGATTAAAACGGTAAAAAACCCACTAAAATGTTATGTTCCTAAAAAAGTTTTGATAACATAGAAACTTATGGAGAAAAAATTGGAAATCATCAATAACCCTAATTCTAAAAATCATCACCAATTTAATATGTTATTGAAGTTTTGGCCTTTTTCATATGTGCATATGTATTCATCTATTCTTGCAATGCTGAAAAGAAATACCGGAGACTGGGTAATTTATAAAGAAAGGAGGTATAATTGGCTCA
Organism: Cacajao melanocephalus; assembly: GCA_963573385.1. NCBI lineage: Eukaryota > Metazoa > Chordata > Mammalia > Primates > Pitheciidae > Cacajao > Cacajao melanocephalus. The sequence continues at coordinate 17,449 of CAUYLG010051695.1, read as the reverse complement.
TGATTCTGCAAGGTGTACAGGCAGAGTGATGCTGGCATCTGCTCAGCGTCTGGGGAAGTCTCAGGAAACTCACAATCATGGCAGAAGGCTAAGGGGGAGCTGGGACTTTGCATGGCTGGAGCAGGAGGAAGAGAAAGAGAGGGGAGGTACTACACACTTTTTAAACAACCAGATCTCATGAGAACTCACTATTGCAAGGACAGTACGAAGGGGGATGATGCTAAACCATTCATGAGAAATCCACCGCCATGATCCAATCACTTCCCACCAGACCCCACTTCCAACATCGGGGATTACAATTCAGCATGAGATTTAGTAGGGACACAGAGCCAAACCATAGCAGCATATCATTATTTTTAAGTTTTTAATGTGGAAAATTCCAAACATACAAAAAAAGTAATTGGAAGGGTATAATGAGCTTCATGTATCCATCACCCAGTAATTAACTTGTGGCCAATTTTATTTTCTTTGTAGTTCTTTTCATTATATCCACCCCCTAAATTATTTTGAATCAAACCCCAGACATTATGTACTTTCATTTGCAAACATTTTAGTATAAATCTTTAAGAGATAAGGATGCCTCTCCTCAGTGTACCACAATACCTTCATCATACCCACCTCTAAATCAGCAATAATACCAAAAGTCAAAAAATATCCAGATTATGTTCATGTTTTCCAATTTATCCTTTAAGTTCTCTTTTTCCCCTAAACTGAATTAGGATCCAAACATGACCCATATCTTTCAGCTGGTTAATATGTTTCTGAAATCTCTTTTAAAAAAATCAACTTTACTAGGGTATAATTTACATATAATAAAACGTAACAAGGCTGGAGTGCAGTGGTACATTCATTTTTCGTGAAGAGTCTATCTGCCGTTTAACTATCCCCGTCAAGATATAGAACACTCTCATTACTCTCAAAATTTCCCTGGTGCCTCTTTGAAATCAACCTCCACTGTCCCTCAACAGCTCCAGGAGACCCCCAATAGCACGGTCACTGATTCAGAATGCAGTTCTTTGGTAGATCTCCCTGATCATGGCTGCCTGGTCGTGGCTGCCTGGTCAACTCCTGCACCTGGTGTTTCTCTCTAGAGACTTTGGAGTTCTCTGGGGCCCTTAGGTTTGGTTAGCCTCACGTGTCTCAGGTCTTCTGGGCTAGCATGTTCTCAGTTCTCATTTTTATACTAATGTAATTCCATCTGCTATCGTACTGGGATTTAAAAACATTTTACAGCCTTTTGATGGCCTTTCTTGTTTTCCTGTGCTATTACGATTTTGTTGTTAAAAATAATCTGTAACCTGTCAAACTCGGGGGATATAAACAGGAAATAGTTTTTATTTCTTGCAGTCACTGCCTATAGCCATACTTTGCCAATTCCCTCCTTCCTGTCCCTTAATAAAAATCTTGAGCAAATTCTTTAACATTTTAATTACTTTTGACTTAGTCCTATTCGGGCTAAAACTTTAATCTATAGTTGGCTTAAACCCTTCCTTCTGTCCAACCTGTGACTCCAGGGACCTATAGTGTGAGGGGGAGGGGGCTTAATATGTTCTTGAAGTTGGGTCATGTGTTGCTTAATGAGAGATACATTCTGAAAAATGCATCATTAGGTGATTTTATCATTGTGTGAATATCATAGAGTGTATTTACACAAACCTAGACAGTTTTTCCACCTAGGCTATATGGTAAAGCCTGTTGCTCCTAGGTTACAAACCTATACAGGATGTTACTGTACTGAATACTGTAGGCGCTTGGAGCACAATGGTAAGAATTTATGTATATAAATTTATGGAAACATAGAAAAGATACAGTAAACATATGGTATAAAAGATACAAAATGATGTACCTGTCAAGGGCACTTACATAAATGGAGCTTGCAGGCCTGAAATCTGCACTGGGCAAATCAGTGAGTGAGTGGTGAGTGAATGGGAAGGCCTAGGGTATTACTGTGCACTACTGTAGACTTTTTTAACACTGTATGCTTAGGCTACAGTAAGTTTTAATTTTTTTTTGAGAGGGAGTCTTGTTCTGTTGCCAGGCTGGAGTGCAGTGGCGCAGTCTCGGCTCACTGCAACCTCTGCTTCCTGAGTTCAAGTGATTCTTCTGCCTCAGCCTCCTGAGTAGATGGGACTATAGGTGCACACCGCCACACCCCGCTAATTTTGTATTTTTAGTAGAGACGGAGTTTCACTATGTTGGCCAGGATAGTCTTGATTTCTTGACCTCATGATCCGCCTACCTTGGCCTCCCAAAGTGCTGGGATTTACGGGTGTGAACCACTGCACCCGGCCAGGCTACCCTAAATTTATAAAAAATATTTTTCTTCCTTCAATAACACATTAACCTTAGCTTACTGTAAAGTTTTTTACTTTCTAGGCTTTTTAATTTTTTAAAACTTTTGACTCTTTTGTAATAACACTTAGCTTAAAACACAAACACATTGTATAGCTGTATAACAATAATTTCTTTCTTTATATCTTTGTTGTAGAAAGTTTTTTCTATATTTTAAAATTTTTTACTTTTTAAACTTTTTTTCTTTTAAGGCTGGTCAAGTGAAGCAGTGGGCGTGGAGAAGGAACAAAGAAATCTGTAACTGGTTGTGATCAATTAGTTGTAAACACCACTGCACTCGGACCAACCAACTTTTTAAACTTTTTTGTTAAAAACTAAATCACAAATACATACATAAGCCTAGGTGTGTACAAGGTCAGCCTCATCAGTATCACTGTCTTCCACCTCCATAGCTTGTCCCACTGGAAAGTCTTCAGGGGCAGTTACAGGCATGGAGCGGTCATCTGTGATAATAATATTGCCTTCTGGAATTCCTCCCGAAGGACCTGCTTCAGAATGTTTTACACTTAACTATTTTTTAAAAATGTAAATAGAAGGAAATACACTCCAAAATAACAATAATAGTGTAGTAAATTGATAAACCAGTAATATTGTCGTTTGTTATCATTATCAAATGTTATGTGCTGTGCACAATTGTATATGCTATACTTTTATACAAACAAGTAGGTTTGTTTGCACCAGCATCACCACAAACATGTGAGGAGTCTGTTACCCTGTGGCATTATAGCAGCTATGATGTTACTAAACAATAGGACTTTTTCAGCGCCATTCAAATCTTATGGGACCACTCTTGTGTATGTGGTCCTTCATGGACTGAAACATCGTTTTGCAGCACATGATGGTGTTTCTGCTTCTTTCCCTGAAACCGGGAATTGGCGGCAGGTGGCAGGGGCAGTGGAAACAGATCTGATGCAGGTGACTGCCTGTGAGTAGAGGGAAGACGTCTTTGCTCTGCTCTGGCTTAGAAAGCTTCTGTCTGGAGAGGGAAGCCTCCTCTGACACAGGGTTTCCCTAGGGAAAGTGCCTAGTTTTCTCAAGGGGCAGTGACTGCCTGGAGAGAGCGTCAGCTGTGTCTCACTTCAGCCTGTGCTGATGGTCATATAGGGGTGTGTGTGTGTGTGTGTGTGTGTGTGTATTTCCTAAACTATGTGGCTCAGAATTGGGAAAGTGCAGTTCCTTATAGAAAATGTGGGATTCCTTTACAAGGAAGGCAAGGAAAAGAAGGCTGTATGAACAGATTCCCAATGCATGTGCTTAAAGACCTCACCTTTTGAACAGTTACATATAGAAAAGGAGAAGGCCTACATTAAAGAAAATAGAATGGACTAAGTTATGGCCTCTTTTACATCTTCCCCAAATATGTATTTTATTCTTTTGGAAAAATATGCTGAGCAAGAAGATTGGGATTTAAACTTTCAGGAACTGCAGCGTATTCTTTTTTTATGCTAACATCATCCTTTCTTTCATAAAGGTGACGGTGAGAAAATGTTTGGATTTCATTATTACAGCTTGATAGTAATCGCATGTTTATATTACAGCTGTCTTCCTGGATTTGTCAGTCTTTCTTGAATTGACTTGTAAGTCGCTTTTAAATCTTAACCGCATCTGAGACCAGGACAGTCTTCATCTCTCCAGTCTCTGTCTTCAAATTGTCTCGGCAGAGATACAGCAGCTTTTGTTCTCTGTTTCTCAGGCTGTTATTAAATGCAAGACTGCAAGCCTGCCTGAATAGGCTTGTGAAGCATGGATGAATTTCTTTTCTTTCAAAAATGAATTATCGTGGGACTCCACCAATGCTAGAAGCACGTTTAATAAAGGAACATCTCCAGATGGTTGAAGGTAGATAGCTTTAAATTCAGAACATTTTTCATTATAATTGCAATACCATGCACAGATTTAAACTGACACTTTGGGGAATTTACAGATGAGATGCACTGCAGTCTGCTGCCAGGCATCATGGTCACTAGGTTTTATTGTTCTAGAAATGGCATAATGACTATTGAAAAGCACTAATTGCCCACAGTTTGGTGTGATGGAAGAGCACGTTACATTTGTTCTACCCTGTAGACCTTTGTTTCATAAAGACTATTTAAAGTACATAAGAAAACAATCACAGATTGTTTTAATCTCCATGGCATTTGCAAATTATTTTTCTTAAATCAGAAGGCATTTCAAATACATTTTTTTTTTTTTTGCAAAGAAAATCCTTTAATGAAAGTAGTAAAGTGGAGGAGGAAGACGATGGGCTGGATTTGGGTTCTAGTTTTTATCCCGTTTCTTACGGGATTTATGAGCATAGTGACATTGTTCAAACTCTCTGGGGTTGGTAGTTTCCTTCACAGTGAATAGGGAGCAAGACTGAATAATTTCTGAGGCCTCTATGGCCACAAAGTTCACTGATTCCGGGTTGTATTAAAATAATCAAGAAAACATGAATCAAATGATTCCTATCATCCTCTTGATTATTAAATAATAAGTCTATTTTATTAATTTTATTTTTTGGCATTAAACATGTAAAAATATTGTGAGGTAGATCTATCCCATTATGTTTTATAATTTCTTATTGCTGGTATAAATGAAAGCTTTGATTTTTATATATTTTGCTTTCATACAGTTGTGTTACTGCATGTTTTTGGTTCTAACAGGTTTTTAGTGGAGGTGCAGGGATTTTCTGGGAATAGAATCTATAAATAATAACTTTAGAACCTCAAGAACAATGTTGAAAAGTGGTGGTAATAGCAGGCATCCTTTCCTGTTTCTAACTTCAGTGGCATATTTTTATTTAATATGCTGTTTGCTATTGATATATATTGGATACCTATCAAATTTAGAATTTTTAAAATTATAATTTTACTCAGAATTTTTACATAATACTTTTCTGATATCAAAATAGGCATGTGGATTTTCACTTTTAACGTACTGATAAAATGAATTGCACTAATATATTTTCTGATGTTAAACCATTTAATAATTTTAACCCATCCTGAAATTCCTGTAATAAACCCAACTTGCTCACTGTGCTTCAAAAATATACTTTCAAGGGAAAGCTTACACACTGCTGGTGGGATGTAAATTCGCACAGCCTCTATGGAAAACAGTATGGAGATTTCTTGAATAACTAAAAGTGGATCTGCCATTTGTACCATTTGATCCATTCTATCCAAAGGAAAATAAGTCATTTTACACACACACACACACACACACCCCATGGAATACTACCCAGCCATAAAAAAGAACAAAATAATGTCTTTTGCAGCAACTTGGATGGAGCTGGAACCATTATTCTAAATGAAGGAACTCAGAAATTGAAAACCAAAAATACATTAAATAAAACCAAAAAATATACTTTCAAATTCATTTTGTTAATATATTGAGTAAGGTTTTCATCTATATTATTCATAATGCAAGTCTATAAATTTTTTTTAACTTAAAAATTACATTTTGAATCAAAGTTATGTCTACTTACCAAAATAATTTGGATAAAAGTTTTCATCTTCTTTCATTTTCTGTTATAATTTAAATAGCATAGGAATTAACTGTTCTTTTAAGGACAGGTAGACTTTATAGACAAAATCATTTGGGCCTGGTTCCTACTATAGTGGTAGATGTTTGACATATTTTCCCCAATAATTCTATTGTGATTGTTCAGTTCTAGCTCTTCTGGAGTCTGTTTTGGCAATTCATTTTCCTAACAGCCATCAATTTCATCTTGGTATTCAAATTTATTGGCATAACCAGTTATTTTCATTAACTATTTTAATTGCTGTCATATTTGTGGTCTCATTTCTAATTGTTCTTACTTTCCTGCTTTCTTTTTTCCCCCGTTTTTTGAATTGTTTTGGAGGTATTAGTCCTTTCATTCAGCTTTTCAAAGAACCCACTTTTGGCTTTCCTTATAACATGTTTACATTTTAAACAGAAAGAGGAATTTAACTTTTGGGTTAATTATTTGGTCCACCAAATTGAAGATATTTCCAAAATTACACTGGTTATCTTGTCTGACCCCCAAAATCCCCTTTACTTCTTAAAGTTAGAAGAGAGCCAGGACAGGGGATTTGGGTCAGGAAAATTAACCTTGACTGTACTGTGAACCACTGTGAACCACTTTGCAACTTTATTACTATGCAACACTGATTAATGTACACGCTAGACCTAACTGCTGAAAGGAGACACTGCTGGGCAGCTTGAAGGCAGTGTGTGTTGTGGTTAAGGTTAAAGCTTTGGGATTAGACAGATCTGTGTTTGAATCCTGGCTCTGCTACTCACAGATGGTGTCATTTTGGGCAAGTCCCTTTGCTACTGGTCCTCATCTGCTTGCTTGTTTAGGGCAGATTAAATGAAGTAAGATAGGAAAAGCATTTAGCTAGTTGCCTGGCACATCAGAGACCTCAGTAGATGGTAATAGCAGTGAGAGTTGTTCTTGATCTAATATCTGAGAGTCGCATCACAGAGTCTCCATTTCTCATTTGCAAAAGGAAAGGTTCTGTTGCCTTGAAGCTACCCAGCCAGCAGATCTAGAAACACTTTCCTTCTAGCAGCATGAGCTGTTTTCCCATCCTCTGCCAGAGCAGGGCAGCCTCTGATGGCCCATCAGGGAATGCCAGCCTTTTCTGTGCCTCCCCAGGCCAGCGTATCAGGTTGGACTACCTGTGCTGGAGAGTCTCGCCTCCATGCCTTGAATTCAACAATAACACCTGGACAATAAGGCTGTATAGGGGGACGAGGTGACTCACATATGCTTCTCCCACCTGGGTTATACATTTAGGATTTCTGAGCTTTGACAGGGCAATTTAAGGAGTCTGCTACGATCTCTTTGGAATGTCAAAGGAGGAGGACACAGGCCTCCAGGCCCCTTAAAACAGAGGGTGAAGTTGCTGTTAGGTTCTTTCTCCTGAGAAGTTTCCCACCCTCCCTTTCCTTCCCACTCCCATGTGAATAGCTACTGTGCTGTATCTGGAGGGAGACAGATTGGGAGACATGCTGGAAATATGCTGTAATGCTGGAGTTTATCAATCTTCATGAAGTCTTAGCTCCTATTCCATGAGACATGCTGCATGGCTAGTAGAATCTCTTCAGGTGTCTCCTGACAAATCACCTCTCACCCTCCACCCGCTTCTTATTTTCATCCCTTGGAGATTGTTAGGCTTACAGCTATTGGAGGGGATGAGTCTTAAGACCAGAGCAGCTGGCATGGTTCTGTACCATTTATAAAGCTCAACACAAACATTATCTCACTGACCTCTTAGAATAATCCTACGAGGCCAATATAGCAGGCAGATTATTATCTCTATTTCATAAATGAAGAAACTGAGGTCCAGGGAGGATAAGAGCTTTGCCAAAGTCACACTCAGCAGAGGGAAAGCAGACCAAGGTTTCCACCACTAAGCCCAGTGCTGCTTCCACCGACAGGCTAGTCACTCCTCTGCAGGGGCCAAATCTCATGTTGGAGATCCTGCATCTGGAAGTTCTTAGGGCTTCCTATCCAGAGTCCCTGAAGAGGAACAGCAGAGGGAGGGAGGGGAGAGAAGGGGAAGGGGGAGGAGGAGAGTAGGGGGAAGAAGGAATGCTCTAGCTTCTCAAATGGTAGAAACTTATGTCCTCTATTTAACCTCTTCAGCTGCCCAAAGCGCTCCCAGAGCTGTGATTCTTCAGTGTCTCTGGTTTCCGATAGTTTCTCAGAAGTCCCCTGTGTAGTTCAGCTCTTCATATCCTCTCCTGGCAGAGCACACGATATAAATGTAAACTGTCATCATCATCGCCTGGGACTCTAGGGAAAGAGATGACATTTTCTTATGAGATGGAGAGAAGCAGGAGCAGGACGGGGGAAGGGTTGTTTTGCAAGCCAAATGTTATGGAATGGTTTTTACCGTCTTGGGGGAGACACAGTTTTTACTGAGAGGAAGTGGATAATGGTCGTCAGGTTGTTCTGTTTACAATAGTGAAGAATAAGCAGATGGTGCTCGCCTGTGGTCCCAGTTACTTGGGAGGCTGAGGTGGGAGGATTGCTTGAGCCCCAAAGTTTGAGGCTGCAGTGTGCTATGAGTAGTGCCAGTGCACTCCAGCCAGAACCACAGAGTGAGACCCTGTCTCAAAAAGAAAAAAAAAAAGGAAAGACAGAAAAATAAGCAGACAAGATCAGTGTATTCAGGGTACTGGTGAGTGCCTGTCAAGCCCAGAAATTTGAATTCATCTTGGGCAACATAAGAAGATCCCATCTCTCCAACAAAGGAAGAAGAAGCAGATCTAGCCAATGATCCACCTTAGCACTCTCGACGTCCCCTCCTGCCAGGGTGATGCTAGGCTTTGCTCAGAAGTGAGGGGCATATAGGTGGCACTCCCTAAAAACAGGTGGCAATCACTTGTTCATTTTCACAAAATGGGTCAACATTAGTCCCCATCCAGGGTGATTTTGCCCCTCTAGAGCAAAATCATTTGGCATTTGGCAATGTCTGGAGACATTTTTGGTTGTCACAACGTGGATTACTCTAAGGAGTACAACTGCTGTGCTGTGGAGTGGAGGCCCGGATGCTGCTGGATGACTTACAATGCACAGGACAGCCCCGCAGCAAAGAACTATCTAGCCCCAGTGTCGGCCGTACTTGGGATGAGGGGCTCTGGGTGAGGGTGAGGCCCAGCATGCAACATTCAGCCTGGGGATGTTGGCCGAATGGTCAGGAGCTTTCAGTAGGGCGACCCTGGTCAGCATAATTTCAGGGGATCCACTTTTGTAATTTTTTTTGCCTTATTTTTTTTAAGTCCATGAATGAGACATGATTATATTCATACTGCAGAAGATTCAAACAATTCAGGAGTGAGGAGAACAAAGTGTGACTGTTCTGCTTGATTTCCTTTCTCGCTTTTACCCTTTGCCTCCTTTTCCCTCCACCCTTTCTCCTTTCCTATCTGAGGGCCTGGTCCAGGTGCCTTCAGCTGCTCACATTTGTTTTCTGACGTAAATGGCATCATTTCACCCCCACTCTTATGTAACTTACTCTTTTCACTTAGTATTTGAATAAATCAACTTCCAGGCTGTTTAAAGTTTCACAATGAATACACAGGCTCATATACTCGAAGTAATCAAAGTAGCACTACTTTATGATGCCTGCTCTATGCCAGGCAGGATTCCAGAGTCTCTGTATGTGACTTATTTAGTCCCTATAAAACATTGTGGGTTAAATGCTATTATATGGATCAGGAAACTGAAGCACTCAGAGGCAATCTGGGTGAGTCCTCACTTTTTACCCCTGCACTGTCCAGAAACGCGATTATCTGGGGACCAGGCAACCTTCGGTGACATCCACAGATATTCACTGAATGCCAGTCATGTGCTCAGCACTGTGCCAGAGGTCCCTGCCCTCCAGGAACTCCTCGTCTCAGGGGGAATAACAAGCAAGTAGACAGAAAGCAGCAGCTCATGGCAGCTCAGTGGCAGGGGCCAGCATCAGGGACAAACTTCATAGACAACAGCCACCACCTGATTTACGCCTCAACTCTCGGAGGGCAGTCCAGAGCCACTGTTAATTAGAAATGGCCCATCCTCATTATTCAGCCTTTGTGTCTCCGACTTCTGAAGCGTGCCTCATCATAATTTGTTTTACGATCTTGTTCCCAAGTTTTATAGCAGGAGCTGTCAGTAATCAAAGTAATTCTTCTGGCTTTGTAAAAGGGGAGGGTTTGGAATGCTGCTGCCTTTATTCCATTTCCAGAGCAGCACTTGAGATATACTTCTCATTTCCCAACTTCCAAATGTGTTTCACTAAATATGCCACTTCTTTCCCTCCCTATTCTGTAATGTCATTTTTCTCTTTTACTAAGGATGACTTTCCAATAGTTTAAAAGAGCAAAATACACACGTGCCCACTAGAATATAATCCAGCTAAAGGAGCTCTTAGTTATCTCTGGGTTATGCCACGCGCTATAGCAGGTGCTTGGGAGGAGCTCAAGGGTACAGTGACATTGTCTTCTGACAATGGGATGAGTGAAATATAAAGACCACACATAGAGGGTTATGGGAGTTTGGGGCAGGATGTGGATGCAGCTCTTTGTCCATGCTCCAGGATGCATCATGCAGGGTGACCAGCCATCCTTGTTTGCTTAGGACTAAGGAGTTTCCAGGAAGCAGTGTTTGGTGCTAACATCAAGAAAGTTCTAACGAACTGCAACAATTTGGTCATCATGGTGTCAAAGAAAATAAGAAGGAGGTCATTAGCTCAAGGCTGTCTCTGTGCCTGGAGAGCAAACCAAATCAACTTTAATGGAAATTGTAAAACAAAACTTGAGCTTAACCAATCAGAAATCACCAACTAGGGACTCTCCACTGGGTTATACCCAAATAAGGCAAATGCCGAGCTGTAACCAGTCAAGTAATTTTCTGCTTAGCTTCTGTGGTCAGCCTATAAAAGCTTGCTGCTCATGCTGTGGAGCAGAGCTCTCTGGACCTTTTTTGGTTTCGAGTGATGCTCAATTCATGAATCCTTTAATGCTCAAAGGAATGCTGTTAAATAGATTGATTGACTGAGATAGAGTCTTGCTCTGTCACTTAGACTGCAGTGCAGTGGCACAATCATGGCTCACTGCAGCCTTGACCTCCTGGGCTCAGCCTCCCGAGTGACGGGGACTACAGGTGCACACCATCATACCTGGCTAATTTTAAGAAATTTTTTTTAGTCATAGGGTCTCACTGTGTTGCCCAGGCTGATCTTGAACTCCGGGGCTCAAGCAATCCTCCCACCACTTGGATTGCAGATATGAGCCACCACACCCAGCCTGTTAGATTTATTTTTTCTAAAGTTTTTCTTTTAACAATGGATTGGCATGACACTATACTTTCTGTGAGAACTCTGGCCAAATTAGCCATGGATTGTAAAAAAGACAAAAAAGGACAGAAGACCATGAAAGTCTATGGTCATGATGAGATGGCAGCTCTGGTTATTCAGACCCTTGAGGGATTGCTGGCTGCAGCCCTACCGTTTGTGCTGTGGTGAGGTTCAACGTTCTCTGTGCCATCTGAACTGTTTTTATCATTGTGAGGCTTGGGGGCTGACCTCTAAGAACCTTTCCAAGAGGCCAGACTTGGGAATCTGCTGTTATCCCTGGTGACAGACTGAAAAAGGCTGACTCCTGCTTTCTGGACAACTGCTAATGTATTAATTTGCCATATGAAATAGGATTACCAGAGGGCTGAACATGAATGTCTTCTGACTTGTGTTCCCTGTAAGGGGAAATTTATACAATGTATTAGGAGGTGAGTTGAACTGAATGAGAGAGATCCAAGTTTCATGGTAGCCCAAATACAATAGAAATTTGGTTATTTGCACATAAAAATTCAAATGCAGAAAGATCTTAGGGACCCAATTTTCTTCTATTTATTTTTTCATCATCCCTAGGGTGTGGCCTCATCCATGATATCCAAAAATGCCCCCTACCTTGTCTGTTTTTGAGCCAGTGAGAAGGGAGAAGGAGAAAAGGGCTGATGCATTTCTTCTAGGAGCTTGACATAGAGGTTACCCGTAACACTTTTCACATCCTATTGGTCAGAAATAAGTCACATGGAAAAGCCTGTCTGCAAGGGCATGTGGGAAATATAGTCTTTGTTCTAGGTGGTATATTTAGCTAGATGTTCTATTATTAAGAAATGAAAGAGATCAGAATATGCCACCCCAAAATATGCCATTTAAAAAAAGAGACACAGGCTCTATTCAATTTTCTTTTTTTTCAATTTTCTTTCAATTGAGAATCAACAGATGCAGGAAGAATTCTCTGTCCTCCTCTTACCTGCCTAAAAGCAGGGGATGAATTTCCCTATGAGAAGTGTCTTGACTGAACCAGGAAGAATAACTCAGCACTAGAGGCAGAGAGTAGATACTGAGATGAGTTTGCATAAACAGATCTTACTAATAGCCCTTGTCTTCCATTAGTTTTCCTGTAACTTTCCTAGTCCCTTCCCCACAATTTATTGTCTATTACAACCCAATCCCAAATAGGAAGAGAGGAAGTGAAACTATCCCTGTTTGCAGATGACATGATTGTATATCTAGAAAACCCCAGCGTCTTGGCCCAAAATCTCCTTCAACTAAAAAACAACTTCATCTAAGTTTTAGGATATGAAATCTATGTACAAAAATCACTAGCATTCCTTTACACCACCAACAGCCGAGCTAAGAGCCAAATCAGGAACAATTGCCCAAAAAACAAAAAACAAAAAACCAAAAAAAAACAAAACAAATAACTCTTAATATGCCTAAGAATTCAGCTAACCAGAGAAGTAAAAGATCTCTACAATGAGAATTACAAAACACTGATCAAAGAAATCAAAGATGACACAAGCAAATGGAAAAACATTCCATGCTCATGGATACGAAGAATCATTATCATTAAAATGGCCATACTGCTAAAAGCAATTTATAGATTCAGTGCTATTTCTATCAAACTAACAGTGACATTCTTCGTAGGACTAGAAAAAGCTATTTTATTATGTATTTATTTATTTACTTACTTTTTGAGACAGGGTCTTGTTCTGTCACCCAGGCTGGAGTGCAGTGGCATGATCTTGAGTCACTGAAACCTCCATCTCCCAGGTTCAAGCGACTCTTGTGCCTCAGCTTCCCAAGTAGCTAGAAATACAGGCGTGTGCCACCATGCCCAGCTAATTTATATATTTTTAGTAGATACGGGGTTTTACCATGTTGACCAAGCTAGTCTTGAACTCCTGGCCTCAAGTGATCCACCAGCCTTCGCCTCCCAGAGTGCTGGGATTATAGGCATGAGCCACCATGCTGAGCCAAAAAAGCTATTTTAAAGTTATATGTACTAAAAGCAAGCCCAAATAGCCAGAGCAATCCTAAGCAAAAAAGAACAAAGCTAGTACATCACATTACCTGACTTAAACTATACTGCAGGGCTCCAGTATCCAAAATGGCATGGTACTGGTATAAAACAGATACATAGACCAATGGAACAGAATAAAGAGCCCAGAAATAAAGCTGTATACCTACAATCATCTGATCTTTGTCACAGCTGACAAAAACAAGCAATGGGAAAGGGCTCTCTATTCATTAAACAGTGCTGGGATAACTGGCTGGCCATATGCAGAAGATTGAAATTGGACCCCTTTCTTACATTATATAAAAAAATCAACTCAAGATAAATATTTAAATTTAAAAGTTAAAATTGTAAAAGCCCTGGAAGACAATCAAGGCCATACCATTCTGGACACAGGAACAGGCAAAGATTTCATGGTGAAGAAGACAAAAGCAATTGCAACAAAAGCAAAAATTGACAAATGGGATCTAATTAAAGAGCTTCTGCACAGCAAAAGAAACTATCAACAGAGTAAACAGACAACCTACAGAATGGGAGAAGATATTTACAAACTATGTATCTGACAAAGGTCTAATATCCAGCATCTATAAGGATCTTAGATTAACAAGCAAAAACCAACTCCATTAAAAAGTGGGCAAAGGACATGAACAAACACTTTTCAAAAGAAGACATACATGCAGCCAACAAATAAATGAAAAAAAGCTCAATATCACTGATCTTCAGAGAAACGTAAATCAAAACCACAATGAGATACCATCTCACACCAATCAGAATGGCTATTATTAAAAAGTGAAAAAATGGCAGATGCTGGTGAGTTTGTGGAGAAAAGGGAATGCTTATACATCATAGGTGGGAGTATAAATTAGTTCAACCATTGTAGAAAACAGTTCCACAATGTGGCGATTTCTCAAAGAGCTAAAAACAGAACTACCATTCAACCCAGTAATCCCATTACTGGGTATATGCCCAAAGGAATATAAGTCATTCTATCATAAAGAAACCTGCACATGTATGTTCATTGCAGCATTATTCACAATAGTGAAGACATGGAATCAATCTAAATGCTCATCAATGGTAGACTGGATAAAGAAAATGTGGTACATATATACCATGGAATACCATTTTCACACTAATTAAAAAGAGATCATGTCCTTTGCAGGAACATATGTGGAGCTGGAGGCCATTATCCTTAGCAAACTAATGCAGGAATAGAAAACAAATACCACATGTTCTCACTTATAAGTGGGAACTAAATGATGAGAACTCATGGACACAAAGAGAGGAAAAACAGACACTGGAACCTCCTTAAGGGTGGAGAGTTGGAGAAGGGAGAGGATCAGAAAAGAATAGCCATTGGATACTAGGCTTAGTACCTGGGTGACGAAATAATCTGTACAACAAACACCTGTGACACAAGTTTACCTATATAACAAATCTGCATATGTACCCCTGAACCTAAAATAAAAGTTAAAAAAAAAAAACCCTCTGTCTTGCTTAAAAAGCCCACTCAATCCTTGAGGAATTGCCACACTGTCTTCCACAATGGTTTAACTAATTTACACTTCCACCAACAGTGTAAAAGAATTCCTATTTCTCCATATCCTCTCCAGCATCTGTTGTTTCCTGACTTTTTAATGATCACCATTCTAACTGGTATAAGATGGTATCTCAGTGTGGTTTTGATTTGCATTTCTCTAATGACGAGTAATGATGAGCTTTTTTTCATATATTTTTTGGCTGCATAAATGTCTTCTTTTGAGAAGTGTCTGTTCATATCCTTTGCCCACTTTTTGATGGGGTTGTTTGTTTTTTTTTTTCTTGTAAATTTGTTTAAGTTCTTTGTAGATTCTGGATATTAGTCCTTTGTCAGATGGATAGATTGCAAAAATTTTCTCCCATTCTGTAGGTTGCCTGTTCACTCTGATGATAGTTTATTTCGCTGTGCAGAAGCTCTTTAGTTTAATTAGACCCCATTTGTCAATTTTGGCTTTTGTTGCCATTGCTTTATTACTGGGTATGTACCCAAAGGATTATAAGTCATTCTAATATAAAGACACCTGCACACATTTGTTTATCGTGGCACTGTTCACAATAACAAATACTTGGAACCAACTTGAATGCCCATCAATGATAGACTGAATAAAGAAAATGTGGCACATATACACCACGGAATACTCTGCAGCCGTAAAAAAGGATGAGTTCATGTCCTTTGCAGGGACATGGATGAAGCTGAAAACCATCATTCTCTGGCAATCATTAAAAAATCTGGAGACAACAGATGCTGGAGCGCATGTGGAGAAACAGGAACACTTTTACACTGTTGGTGGGAGTGTAAATTAGTTCAACCATTGTGGAAGACTGGAGGGGAGAAGAACTTAGGTTCTGTGGCTGGGCCTGAGAATCCAGCTGAAATAAGACAGACTAACAGAGAAAAGCACACAAATTATAGATATTTTTACATGTACATAGGAGCCTTTACAGGAGAGATGAAGACCATAAGAAGTGGTTAGCACCGAGCATCAAAATGCCTTCTTAACAAAATAATGATTAATTTGAAAAGATGTGTCAAGACAAAAGAAAAGAGTTTCAAGCTCCTAGGGGTGGTAAGTTGTGGGAAAGCGACCAGGAAATATATGGAGGCAATGAAGGGGAGACAAGGGTTATGTTAGCAGGTGTGTTTGTACAGGTTCATCTCGTTATTGACTCACAGTCTCTGGTGATGAGAATGTTCTTCTCTTCCAAGTATAGAGAGGGCCCCTTTCTTATGGGAAGTTTTATGACCTGCTTTTAGGTAGAAGAGGATGTCAGAGCACCCTCCCTGCATCTGCTATTTCTTAAGTGCCTGTAACTCAAAATAATCAATTGCCAAAGTGGCATATTTGGAGGTTGCATGTTCTGAACCCCTTCCAGACATGGATGAAATGTACTTACTTGTGTGGAATGTCAGTCCACAAGTCATCGCTGAAATCTGACTCTCTGTGTCTGAAATCTGACTCAGCTACTTCCTAGCTGTGTAACTTTGCTTCTCCCCTCCAGTCTTATTTTTTATTGAATTATCTGAATGATCTCATGCCACATGATCACGAGTGAACAATAGCATCTTATTCGGTAATGTTAGAAACCATGACTCTAATCAGGAGCTAGCTCTTATTTAAAGAAAATAACCCTGTTCAGAATGAAGCTGTGGCTAGTGTTAACTCAATAATATATAACCCTTCTTGGGAACCTGCGGGGCTGGTGGGAAAGACCATTGAGGACTGTGGAATGAGGAT
This sequence comes from Cacajao melanocephalus, assembly GCA_963573385.1. Taxonomy (NCBI): domain Eukaryota; kingdom Metazoa; phylum Chordata; class Mammalia; order Primates; family Pitheciidae; genus Cacajao; species Cacajao melanocephalus. The sequence continues at coordinate 1,004 of CAUYLG010051695.1, read as the reverse complement.
AAAAGGGTTGAGGAGTCAAAGTGTTTTCAGGACAGGATTCTGTGTGGCCAGCTGGGACAAATGGTTGCAAATTCCCCAAGTGGCCCATAGGTACATGGGGTGTAACTCAGAGCTTAACCACATGGCTGCCTGTGGAAGGCTCAGCTAGAAGCAGAAAGTCTGACAGGTCCTTCCCTTGTCTGGCCTGCGGTTGTCTGGACTTCCTGAGGGCAGGGGGTAACACCTGTGCTGTTACCCATACCCCAGTGCAGAGGAGAAATTGAATGGTGAAGTGAAGGTGGTGGCAACCTTGGGAAAAAGATGTGTCTTCTGGTGCCCTGGAGGGAAGATTTTGTGTGCAGAAAAAATGAGCTCTTCTTCAACCTTTTAAGATTAATTTTCATATTTCACCTCTTTAAGTCTAGCAAGTTCCAATAATTGCAGACTTAATTCCAAGCATTCCTAAGATTAGAAGATGTGTACTCAGTAAGGAAACTGATTTGCCACCCTGCACGGTGTTGGAAGCTGTCTTCTTGGCTTGGTTGAGCCAGCACAGTGACCAGACCTTCATCTTCATCCTCATCTTCACCCCACTGGACACGTACCAGGGCTTCAGAACACTATGTTCGTAGGGATGCTTCATCAAAGACTCCACAACTTCAAGAGGGGTGTTGTCTCCTAGCCCATGTCCCTGTATTCAAGTTATGCAACTTCTCATTCTCCTGTTTAAATACAGTCCCATACAATTTGATCACCTGATTGGATTTTGTACTTGATTGGCTCTTAGAACATAGAAATGTCTTTCCTATCTGGTTCTAAAGATGCTGACCTTGATGGAATGTTGTATTTTTTCTATATAATTCTTTTTTTAAATTTTTTATAATTTTTTTATTTTTGAAAGAAAGAAAAAGAGAGGAAAGAAAGTGAGAGTGAAAGAAATAAAAAAAAGAATGTAAGAGAGAAAGAAAGAGGAAGAGAAAGAGGGAGAGAGAACAGGATTCTTGTTCTATTGCCCAGGCTAGAAT